>JAUMJL010001574.1:0-89932 GCA_033558185.1 Dromococcyx pavoninus | reverse complement strand
CGCGGCGCGACGGCCAATGGGTGCGCGCGGCCGGCAGGCGCCGCCAAGCTTGTGCGGGGGAGAAGGGACCGGGCGGCGAGGGGCGGCGAGCGGGGCCCGGGCCGGGGCCGCTGTGAGCTCCGGGGCACGGAGGCGGCGGAGCGGCACGGGGCCGGGCGGAGCGGCGCGTTTCATGCTGCGGAGGGCCGACGCCGCCGTCTCGCCGCCTCAGCGCCGCCGCCTGGGCCCGGCCCGCGCCTGCCTCGCCGCTGCCGGGCCTGCGGGTGAGCGGGGAGCGGGTGGGGGGCGCGCTGTGAGGGGGGAATGGGAGGGGAGGATATATGAGGGGGACAGCGCTGTAGGGGGGAGGAATATGAGGGAGGGATATGGGGAGGGCAGCGGTGTTGGGGGGGAATGTGGGGGTGGGGAATGAGAAGGGGTAGATGGGGAGGCAGCGCCGTTTGGGGGGGGGGGGATGTGAAGGGAGGCATCGCTGTGGGGAGGGGGATGTGAGGGGTGGAAGGAGGGAGCAGTGCTGTGAGAGGGGGTGAATGAGGGGACAGCGCTGGGGGCGAGGGGATGAGAAGGTGAGAAAGGGGGGAATGTGAAGGGGGGCAGCGCTGGGGGGGTGAGGGTGGGGAATGAGGGGACAGCGCTGGGGGCGAGGGGATGAGAAGGTGAGAAAGGGGGGGATGTGAGGGGGGATGAGGGGGGCAGCGCTGTGGGCGGGGGGCTGTGAAGGGGTATGGGGGGGCAGCGCTGTGAAGGGGGGATGTGGCGGGGGAATGGGGGGGCAGTGTTGGGGGGAGGCAGCGCGGTTCCTGGCAGGGGAGGATGCGGCGGGGGTCACCGCTGTGAGGGGGGGATGGGAGAGGTGAGGGGGGCAGCGCTGTTCCGAGCGGGGGGGCAATAATGGGTGCGGTGAGCGGGGGCGGGCGGCGCCGCTCCTGGCCGGGGAGGCGGTGCTGGCACCGGTACCGGTGACAGCGGCTGCTCCGCACAGGGAACGCCCGGGCCGGCGCGATGCGGGCAGGGAGGGCCGGGGCCGAGGGCCAACCCGGCAACAAAACTTCAGGGAACGCTGCTCCCTGAGCCCGCAGAGTCATAGGCCCCGCCGAGGGCTTCAAGGCAGTGGTGAATCCAAACGGGGGGCCTTCTTTCAGAACGCAAACAATAGGAGGAAAATAGGGAATAAGCAAACTTCCTTTAAATGTGGGAGAAAACCACATCTGAGAGCGGTGCCTCATCAGGTAAAGGGGTGGTGCGAGCTGTGTGCCAGAGCTTGCCCTGTTTTCCTCCCGAGAAAGGACTTTGGTTTTCATTTTCTATGTCAGTTTTGAATTGACTTGGAATCATAGGCTCCTAGAATGGTTTGGGTCAGAAGGGATCTCAAAGCCCATCCAGTTCCAACCCTCCTGCCATGGGCAGGGACACCTGCCACTGGATCAGGGGGCTCAAAGCCCTATCCAACCTGGCCTGGAACACCTCCAGGGATGGGGCAGCCACAGCTTCTCTGGGCAACCTGGGCCAGGGCCTCCCCACACTCATCGTGAACAATTTGTTCCTAATATCTAAGTTTTCCCCTTCCAGTTCACCTCCTCCTGTCACTCCAGGCTGTTGTAAAAAGTCCCTACCCAGCTTTCCTGGAGCCCCTTTCAGGTAGTGTAAGACTGCTATAAGGTTTCCCAATTGTCTCAGCCTGTCCTTATAGCAGTGGTGCTCCAGCCCTTGCATCATCTTCGTAGTCCTTCTCTGGACCCATTTATGTGATTTAACATACTGTTGTATTTTATTTGTTTACATTTTGTGATTTAACATGCTGTGCTTAAAAAAATATTCCTTGGTCAGTTTTCATAATTTGGAAATTAGTTTGGTTATTTTCATGACTCTTCATTAATGCAGATAGATTATTTTTTTTTCCCAGCTGCTATCACTGATGTAGCTTAATTGTGTTGAGAGAAGACAGAGCCAGACATTGGAGGTTGTGTGATTTTGTAACTAATTGCAACTTGATATAGCATGATTAGAAAAATAATTTTATGCTAATATAAATTCATGCTGTTAAAAGAGAAATTAATAATTTTTGCCTCATTTCTTTACGCTTCCCAAATTAACTTTAGTTCATTTCATTATATCCTGTCGTATACAAAAAACGTCTGATTTGTGTACGTGGGGCAAAGACTCATGACAGATGACTGATGTTACAGAAAAATGCAGGCCTGTATTTGTGATAGTGCTGTGTGTATTCAAAGATGTTTTGTATGTAGCAAAGTACTGAATTTCAGGAACTTCTGTTCAGAATAGCATATAGGGTGCTAACTACAGCACTCTGAGGAAAGATGATTTGCGGTATGAGGAAAAACTTGGCGGGAGAGGTGGTCATGAGAGAAAAATAAGGTAAATTCTGCTTTGAAAACTTTCTTGTGAAGTGAATCTAGTGCCTCTAGAAGAGGAAAGAGTAATAAGTCAAATGACTTGGTTGTATACTACGGAAAAACCTGAAAATTATTGAATGCTGGCAAGATTGTCTGTGAAATTCACTTCACTGTGAAATTATTTGGCTTCCTTTTAACCCCTTCCTGTGTGAACAGAAATTGCTACTGTAATGCAACAAAAAGAAACCACTTGACTTGTACTATATTGACATAATTAACTTCACAGAGAGCATACATGACTGATAAGAATGCTCTCTGTTGCCACAGAGGGTTCTGCCTAGCAGCCTCGCTCTACAGAGTGGTAAAGTGCAGTTTGCAGCATGGCACCTTGACAGCAGCTGTTGGCTACGAAGGGACAGGCCAAACAGTTCAGTTGGCAAAAGGCACAGTGCTGATTTGCAAGAGCTGTCAATACTACAGCAGGATTCTTTAGCTTGGTCTGCTCTTGTATATGTCAGACATGACTGCAGGAGCCTCTTGGACATGTGGATATACTTCCTGGGCAGCCATGAGCACCCTCATGGTGGAGATGTTTCAGTGGGTTTGGCTAGAAGGGTTGTTATAGAATTAGTGGGGGAAAAAGGGAACCAAAATGCCACCTTTATGTTCCTTTCAAGAACTTAGACTGTTATTTGTTGTAACTGCACAGATTTCACGTGCCTGCAGGAAAGTTTAGTGCAGATCTCTAAAAGCAACAGAAGAGTAGTGACCTGATATGGTCAGAGGAGGGAAGCTACAGCCCATACTATTAGTAATTTTTTAACTTCTGCATCCCAGTGTGGAGCACAATCAGTTCTTTAGTTATAGCTACTCTAATAATTCAGTTCTCGGAACTGCTTTTCTTTTGATGTGCTACCTTACTATAGTGTTCTTAGGGTTGTCTGTAATAAATGACAGTTTTTTAGCAGTTTACTTTTTCTATGTGATTTTTGTTGTAATGATTAAGAATTTCTCCTTTACCTTTTCAATTGCATTCAGAGGACACGACTAATAAATCAACAGTGAATCTTAAAATAGGAGAAATCAAATGCCTTGTCCAGTGCAAGGAAATACACTTGTGGAGGTCTTCTGTGCAAAGCCGAGAAGCTACTGGAATCAGACAGGTTTATCACAAAATTTGGATTGTTTTCCACTGAATACCAAAAATGTCTTGATGTGGTAATAGTACACGCGCTCCATCAGAGCTGACAGCATAAATGCCTGTTGTGGGAGCTGAGAAACTAGGTATGTGCTAGAAATATTGTAAAAAGATGGAGGTGTGGTAGGGACTGACCACTCTGTAGCAGCTTCCAGGCTTGGTTGTTGATATTTTTTTGTAACATGCAGTATTAGAATGAAATTCATTGGTGTTTTTTCACCGGTTATTTGATTCATAGACTACAGCTCTTTGCAAGAAGGTGCGGCAGTAGTAAGTGATCTTATTCTTACAGTTTCATTAAAGGAAATTTTTTGCTTCTTTGTGTGCTTTCTTGTTTGTAGTGGTTGAAGTTTACTTTTATGCTTTCCACTATTAATAGCAAAAAAATTGGTCTAAGCAAATCAAACTGCACACCTACAATAGCTCAGTTTGGGAGAGCATATATTATAATATATGCTGTGTATAGCAATGTATGCATTAGTAGAATCTGTAACAAAACCACAACTCTCTAGGATATCATATTTCTAGAGACACACAGATAGTAATTAAATAAAAAGGGATGCTATTTGGAAATAACTTCTACTAGATCTAGCTATTCATATAGTACTGTGGCAGACACTTCTCTTTCAGAACATAGTTTGCCCAACCTGCAGCCCACTGAAGCCACCTGCGAGAATTGTGTCTTTACTGAAACCTGTTCAGATTTTTGTAGCACCAACTTGGTGATAAATAATGCTTTAGCCAGCTCACATTTAGTTTTGGCTGTCACAGTAGAAACTGAAACTAAGCTAGAAAGAGATTAGTGTTTGTTTTTCTTATGAGACTTGGTTGTGAACTGCAGCAATTCAGGTGTTGGTACAATTTCATTCTTTCTGTAGAGATGAGAGATGTAGAATACAAGTTGATATCGTTAACTTCCCAGATCACTTAAGCATGAATTGCAGAGGGGACTCCTTTAGAGGTGTCTTTGAAGGCACCATCCAGAATCCTCATGGCACTCATCTTCTTGGTTTACAGTCCTTCGGATATTTGATAAACGTAATCAGCCAAGTTTTTCACAAAACTTTTAAACCTGCTGTTGTTTAACATAGCTTCTAGAAATAATCCATTTCATAAACATGACATTCTTTTTCTTTTGAAAATTTTTTCAGTCAGTGAGGCATGCCCTGACCATCAGGTTTTGCATAAACAATGGTAGAAGGAAGCAATGATGGTAGTTGAGATGATGCTTCTCCTATTTCTAGGTAGCTGATTCTTTCCTCACAGTGAATGGAAAGCCCGTGTCCTGAACACGAGATTTTGTTAACTTCTATAGACCAAAGTCCATTTGTGAATGTAATTCTGGTCTTGCAGCCTAATTTCTTGTTTTCCTGTGGAAGTTAGGACATGCTCCTCTGGCAAGTCAGGTTCCTCCTGTTTCATCAGGTTCCTGTTGCTGTCAGCTTTGTCTCAGTTTGGATGGGAATAGCAACTGTTTCGGTTCTGTCTTACAAGCTCTTTAGTTCTTTTGGTCATACTAACCTCTGTCAGGTGACCGTATCATCTGGCCAGGTGCATGAAAAGGTTGTTTTGATAGGAACTCATAATCCATTTCCCCTTGGTAGATGTTAGCAGATGTGTTCTGCCTAAGTAAGTGACTACTTTCATTCACTGTTTTGTTACTGGGAATTTCAGCCCGAGATGTAAGTGGAAAAAATCAAGAAAAATAAGGTCATATGTTCAGAACGAACTTTTCAGGTTGCTGCAAGTACACCCTGTCTGTAAGGCTATGAAATTTTACTGGAGTTGTATGGATGAATTCTTCAGCTTGGTAGCAGCTATTATGAGGATATTTGTGAGAATTAAAGTCTTACAGCAAATATATCAATATTTGCTCGTTAAGGCTTATAAATGCCAGTGCTTTAACATATTAAAAGTCGCTTATGAATCATTACAGTCATTCAAATACTAAACTTTCCCATCTGAGCAATAGTTGTAATTACCAGAGTAAGTGCAATTGACCTGTAATAGAAATTGTGGTGATAACATGACCAATAATTATCAATGCGATTAGGATCTGCTAGTGAAAGTGAGTTTATGTCCCCAGAGTGAAATCAAACACCTTTGTGTGCATGGGCTTTCCATTTATTGTAAGGAAAGGGTTAAGTAACTTCTCCCTCCATTATAAACTTGACCTTGAGACTTGAGAAGCTAGACAGATATATTTCTCTTAAATATGCAATGGAATTGTCATAAGCTTCAGTTTATTTAAAATTCAGCTTACAATTGCAAATACATTTAAACAGCTTTTTAAAATCAATAACTTCATACACACAACTGATAGAATTTCAAGCTGTATATTGATTCTGTAGAACAGCAGGTTTCTGTTGTCTGTCAAAAGCAAATTATTCATTCTGCTTCTTGCTGTATAAGAAATTAGGAAAGCTATGATCTGAAGACAAAACATCCAACTTCTTTCTAAGTTTTTGAAGCATGCACATGCTTCAGAAGCGTGGAGTAGTCTTCCTACAAACAAACCATATCCAACCTTTTGTCACATTTCAACCCATAAATAAATCCTCAGGAGATCATAAATGTTTTGGGGTTTTTTTTTCAGAAACAAAGACTGAACTGATCACACAGCTCACTCAGTCTGTCAGGTTAGTCCTGTCCTGCGCACAGGCCTAGGTGGTCATCTGAGCTGTCAGTGGGTGGCAGTGCATGGAAAACTCTTCTTCCCCATTTCAGTCCTTTTCTTGCTATTCTGACAGCAGTGGAACTGAAGGGACTGAGGGGGTCAGGCAGGTGTGGGAGTTATTCCGAGCATGTACCGAGGGAAAGGAACGGAAAGTGGAAGAAGCAGGAAAAAGTGGAAGCTCCCTTTTAGTGACGGTAGCAGGGATAGGATTGTGGATCAGTGCAACTTGTTTCATGGAATTGTAGCCTTTAGGTAATTTTGTGTGCTATAATCGGTATTTGAGGGCTTGTACATCACTAGAAAAATCCAGTTTTGCCATTGTACTGAATTATAACTAAAAAAATATACAATTTTTTGTAATCTTTATGCTAGTGTTCACTGAAGGATGATCTTTGGTCCATGCAAGAGCAGAGTTAATAAAGGCTTTAAACTAGAACAAAGCTTCTAGTGAATTACAAGGAAAATGTAGGAAATGGTTACTACGTCTCTCTCAATCATCAAGTTCTTAATCCTTATGTAACTTGGTGATCTTTAATTAAATGCAAATATAAAGTTGTCTTCAGCTGATTGGATGTTAAAATCCTTTCAGCAGCGGGCTGTAGACTAAAGTATCTCTCAGCAGGATGTTTAAACTGTTTGGTGTGTTTGTCAATGTACTGATAACTCTGGAAACTTTAAAATCTCAAAACCCATTACAAGACCAGATTAGTATCTAGAGCATTCTCTGATGTATCGTACAGCGCCCGAGCTGGTGGAAGCAAGAAGCTTGTTTGAAGTTTAGTAGTCAAAAAGATGCTCTTTTCAGCTGAGCTTAGTTGCAAAAGGAGATGATGTGTTATTGGCAGTGCACCCAGGCTTTCCTACCAAGATAATTCACAGCCATTCACATAGATCAACAGATTTTTTTTCAAATGTCAATCTGTTGCTAAAATGAAATTTCTTAAGGCAAAAATATGTTTGTGAAAATACAACATGCTCTTTACTCTGAAAGGCAGTTGTGCCTGCCTCTTTCCACCAAAGCAGCAGACTCCCCAATGTTGTGCCCTGTTTAGTAGTCAGCTATGGAAAAATCCCTGGGCTAGAAACCTAGTTAGAGAACAAAAGATGAGCTTATAGAATAGACTGTCTTCTTAAAAGAACTGAAGTTAATTTCTGTTAATTCCAACTGTATCTGTGCACATCTGTGCTTTTAAGAGTCAAACTCAAACAGGAATTGTAGACTGTCTTACTTTTTAAGTAAGTTGCATACATGTTCTCTGCTGTTCTGATGTTGAGCCCTACGTAGTTTATTGTAAATGACAGTAAGCTGGTTTGGGAATTAAAAGAGCCTTCAAAGGTTCAAGTACTGGGAGTTATTCCACATGATTAATGTAACGTCCTCCTTATTTGAGCAACAGGGGACATGCTTCGCCTCACTGATTCTGAAATAAACCATGAGTACTGCTCCTATTCTTAGACATGTAGTTTACCACTAGTACTTGCATGACATTGGGCATGTCTAAGAGCGTGCCTAGAAAACTAAGTCACTTGAGGGAAGAAATATCCAGTTCCAGGTTGGTGGGATGTGGGTCTCGACACTGTCAGGTCTGGGCAAGCAGCAGGACTTGAGGCTCTGCAGTGCAGTTAAGCACATGGAGACTTTGGGCACTTTCATCTAGGGGAGAGTTTCATTACAGCTTTGGATTTTAATCTTGTTTTGTGTGTTCTTCATCCACTCAGACCTGTTTTCATCCCTGGGAATTGCAGAGGGCCTCCACCAATGGTGCTTTTGCTTATCATGTTATAGTATGAACAACATACAGGGAGTAGTGGGAGGAACGGGGAGGTAGCAACTGGGGTCAAGTCCAAGAGCATTGAAAGGCATCTGATTCATTTCTTTTCTGAATATATGCTGCATGAGGTTCTTGAAGGGATATTTCCCCTGACATGCTTGTAGCAAATGACACTAAATGTTTGTTGTTCATTATATAGCTTGAGTGTCGCAGTTTATAGTAAAGGAACTTGCATGTAGGCCTTGCCTGTTTTTCCAGGTTCTTTGTACTGTCCAAACTGGAGTCACAATTACTGCTGTTGTCAGGCAGTGTTGGTTAATTTGTTCTCATTTTGTTCATTTTGTTCAATCACAGCAACTTAGGAGAATCTGGCCAATTGCAGGTACTTGAGTTTGTTCCTTCTGATGTGTCAGTTGGTTCCCCCAAACTACAAGATGAGATCTTTGCTTTCAGAGTAGGTTCAGGCAGTTATGTTTTCCGTTTGCATCTTGGTTTGAAGCAGTCATGCTCATTTCAGGTTTGTGTCATGTAGCAATGGAACCTTCTCTACTTTGCATTCATAGGTTCCAGTCTTTTAAGTTACATAAAAGCTTTTAAACTCACTACTCAAATTATTTTGTTAAAACCTCCAAACATCATTTAGCAGTTAAGTCCCTTAGATTTCCTTTGTTCAGTCTCTCTAATCACCTTGTCTGTTATCTTCTAGAGCTTTTTGGAAGGCATACAGTTGCTTACAGTAAAAGCTGGAAAAAATAAGTTGTGGTACCTGCAAGATTTTCATCACTCACATCATGCTGGGAGTTCCTTTCAAATGTTTCCTAAAAGCTACATTCTAATATATTTTCAAAATAAAAATTACAGTCTGATAACTGAAGATGGTGACTTAATTCCCACTCCATGTGTGCAACTTGTTGAATACACCCATTGGTTGACTTTTTGAAGTTCTTCATTAATTGATAAGCTGCATGTTATATGGATATGGGTATTCCTTGTTTTGCAGTTTGTAAGCCAAGTTTATATCTCGTATACATAAATAAAGGATAAACTGTGACTAATCATTTGAAGAGGACTCGGGGGAAAATGTTGACAAATCAATGAATCTTCTTAGGGAGGTGCAAAATCTGTAATTTAAATTTCAGAAATTTGGTAACAAAGTTGTAATTTTATTTCTTGGGGTGTCAAGAAATTAATCTGAGTAAAATTGGGCCTTTTTTATCTCAGTTGCTTCAAAAAAGGAGTTGGATATTGAAATGTTTGTTTGGACCAAGATGAGGGAGCACTTCCTGTGAGCAGGTGGATTTCTGAGAAGTACTTTGTAATTTTGAAATTCTGCTGTCTAGAAACTGAGACACAAGGAAGCGACATATGCATAACAGGTGGTCTAATCCATGGAGATGCTGTGCATAAATTAGTGGCTTAGAAATGAGCTTGTACTGATTAATAAGGAATCTTTTTGTTACTACTGTCTTCTGAAATCAGCCTTGTAGTACCATAGCTTGGAAGCAAGTACTACAGAGAGGAGGCTGAAGAGTCTAAACGGATTTCCAGTGGAAAGGCCGGTGTTGTACAGGTTTCTTTTTCTTGAAACTGATAACACTTTCTGTCCTCTTAGTTGACCCAGTTCTTTGGAATAATTTTCATTTTGTGGTACTCTTGATCGCATAAATGAAAAAACACTCCCTGGCAATGATAAAAATCATTCTAGTGTACTGAAATATCCCTGCATTTTTTTGTGTTCCATGAAGACTTTTCAAAGATTTATAGAATCATAGAATCTTCCAGTTGGAAAAGACCTTGGAGATCGAGTCCAACCGCACACATCCTCTGCTAAATCATGTCCTTCAAAAACTCATCTACCCATTTTTTAAACACCTCCAGGGATGGTGACTCCACCATCTCCCTGGGCAGCTTCTGCCAGTGCCTGAGAACCCTTTTGGTAAAGAAGTTCTTCCCAATATCCAGTCTGAACCTCCCCTGGCACAACTTCTGGCCATTTCCCCTTGTCCCATCACCTGTCACTTGAGAGAAGAGATCAACACTGGCTCTGCCACAGCCTCCTTTCAGGCAGTTGTAGACAGTCATGAGGTCTCCCCTCAACCTCCTCCAAGCTAAACAACCCCAATTCCCTCAGTCTCTCCTCGTAGGCCTTGTTCTCCAGCCCCTTCCCCAGCCTCATTCCCTTCTCTGGACGCGCTCCAGACCCTCAATGTCCTTCTTGTACTGAGGGGCCCAGAACTGACCCCAGTACTCAAGGTGTGGCCTCACCAGTGCCCAGTACAGGGGCACAATCCCTGCTCCTGCTGCCCACGCTGTTTTTGATACAGACCAACATGCCATTGGCTCTCTTGGCCACCTGGGCCATCCGGTTGTCAACCAACACCCCCAGGTCCTTCTCCCCCAGGCAGCTCTCCAGCCAATCTTCCCCAGGCCTGTAACGCTGCTCAGGGTTGTTGTGTCCCCAGTGCAGGACTCAGCAATTCATCATTCATCATAACAATTTAGGTAACTGTCCAGTAGTCTTGATTTGTAGGTGTTTAATACTGATATAATAGTTACATAAATGACACTTTCTGTTGTGAAGTGAAGGTGGCCTCTGAGGCTGGGGACAATCTTTCTATGGTGCTGGTCTACATGAAGGTGTGATAAGTGGCATACTGATAGAATTTGAGAAAGCTAAAGAAAACCAGGATAAGATAGGTCGAGCTTAAGTATCAGGGCAGAAAATAGACTGTTATTGTATGGGGCTTTATTCTTTTCTACTATTAGGTTTTAACCAGTATGTGTGTGAAAAGTATCATTTAAAGACTTTGGACCATAGAAAAGAAATCTATGAAGGAATGCAAAATTTTCCTGCAGATAACTCTTTTCTGTTTTCTGTTGTTTCTTTTGCTGGGATTCAGCTTCATTTTCCATTGTTTCTTGTGCTGGGATTCAGCTTCAGTACCACTGAAACTTCAGAATAGATCTGGCTTTTAACTTGTAACGAGGATAAGTACAGATAAACACTCTTGTACTGTTTTGTTCTATCTACAGCTTGATTATCTGGGCTTTTGTAAATCTAATGTCCGAGCTGGCTTTTTAATGTCATTGGCATAAGTGATTAGGCAACATATGTTCTAGAAGAAACGCCAACTCAGAATTTTACGCAGTTCGGTTGGCTCACTCTCCTGAACGATATTTGACCAAGAGGCAGAATTATGGGAGTGGATTATAAACCGAGGCTTAGATTATGAAGGGACAACCTAATTCAAATAAAGCAATCTTCATGTCTTGTGCTTTGGGCTCTAAACCTGTCTTTATGCAGCGTCATTTCCGTAGAAACCAGCTAGAGAAGAAAGAAAAGAACAAAAAGGTTGAGTTTTATGTTTCTGTGTCTGTGTGGTACAAGCTGTCAAACGGCAACTGGGAATGAAGGGAATCTCCATTTTGAGGCCATCTGTGTAGGTTCTTTTGTCTGAACCCGACAAGAGGTCATGGCAGATGGTGGGGTCACAAAGTCTGGCTTCTCGAGCTTGACAAAATGTGTTCATAAAGCTGGAAGAATACCAACTGTTCGTACTAGGTGGAGAGCATTGTGGCAAAGGACTGTAGTAGCTTATGGACAATGCCTTCTGGATCGATACGCTTGACAGCAGAGAACTTGTCAAAGATGAAACTAGTTTGCTTATCTGTAACGGGTCAAAACTGCTTAGCAAATGTGTTTGGAACTGTTCTATTTGTGTAAATTACTTGTAAAGCCTCTTAAAGCAAGAGAGGGAGGTCAAACTGCTTCAAGAATTTTGGCCAGAGCTCAGGTGATCTATTTGGAGAATTTATATGGAGGGAGGAGGAAGGTGGAAAAAGAAAAGGCACATAGATCATAATTTTCAGATGTGGTGCAAGGGTTTGGTATTTGCTCTTTGCTGTGACCACTGTAGCTTTATGGCTTTTCTGTGGCTCTTGAGGTTTCAAGGTTGCTGCACAGATCCAGCAGCCCCTTTCCCTAGCGTGTGAACAGATACCTCTCTCTAGTGTCCTCTCTGAAGACAGAGAAAAATGTCTTGGATGTTTTGTTGTGAAACTAAAACTTATAAGTTTTTATGGGAGAATGTCTTAGCAGACAGTGGTGGGGTCTTCACGTCCTGCAGTAACTGCTTAATCATGGCTGCAATAAACTGAGACACTAAGGAAGAAAAGCACAACTCCTTCAACAGAAATGGAGAATATCTCTAAGTTGAATAAAATGTTTTTCCACGAACTCTACAGAAACATCCGAGAATTTAAAATTCTTCTGCAGTGATGGTAGAGTTCCCCATTAGCCACGCACGCTACTGAAACCAATTTGGACACTTTTCTGGAAAGGAGATGAAGGCACTGGCTGTTCTCAGACTTTGCCTAGGTTAAAATACCGCAGAGAATGCATGAATTGCACCCTGCTTTTGTAGCTGGTGAGTTCTAAATGGTCGTGGCTCCTATTTGGTAACTAGTTTAAGCATCTTCCAACAGACTTTACTGAACTGATTCCACACTTGGAAGTGTGAACAGTTCTCCCTCTCTTATACATCTGAGTGGAATTCAGATGTCTTTTGCAGTCTATTTTTTAACAGCAAGTAGTCCTTGTAAAGTACTTTCAAAGTACTTAAATGCTTTGGTCAAGTTAATTCTATCTATAAAATGGTTTATGCTTCCAGCCATTGATTTTTAACTTGTTTTCTTCTGTTTTCTGTAAGACTTCTGGGAGCTCTGATTTAAAAAATAAGTCAATTTTTGGTGTACTGAAAAATACTTAATGTTTGTTTGCCTTTTCCTGGAATTCTAATATTATAAATCTAATTATATAATGTTAATAAACTCTGAAAATATTAAAAATATTAGTTTGAATTGGAATGGTTTTCCTTGGCTGTTTCCCAAAAATACTTAATGTTTCCTGTGTATATACATCTCATAGTATTTCCTACTTTTAGTCAGGATCTTTGGATGTCTGCAGTGATGGAACTAGAAGCTTTCTCTGGTTTTGGAGGCTACAGATGCAATGGACAGAATTCACTTCCAGTTTTTAGAGTCAGTCTGGTTAGATGCAAGTGATTTGTGGTTTTAATTACAAGACTTCAGTGATGGTGCGACATGCTTTGCTAGCATGTTATGATAGTTAGGTCTTTATGTAAGCTGGGCCTTTAGATGTCATAAAGATTACATCTCTGCCTAGTCCAACCAATGTACATTTCTAGTATCCATGCAGAACCTGATTATTGTGGTGATTGAATTTATCAAAAAGTAAAAAAAAAAACCAAAAAGCAAAAGCTGTCCTCTGACGAAGCAAGGTTGCTCCTAGAGGGGTAACTGAAATATGTTTTAACTATTTTATTAACTTTCTTACAGGATGTTCATTTTAAAGATTCTGTGAAGATGAAAAGGGATATCTTATGGTTTTACGGAATTTAAAGCAATATTGTCTGACATGACGGCAAAAAATGTAAGTATAATTCTCCAGCATGTATTACATTTTATATTACCATGCTGCCAGTCATTTCTGGCTTTCAGAATTTGAATTTTTGAATCTCAAGGTCTTTGCGTTTGTCCATACAAGAAATCAAAACACAAAGACCTTGAGATTCAAAAATCTCATCCAGTTTTTGTATACCACAAACGTGTCCCTCAAACCCTTCTGCAGTATTTTGATAAACTGGTTAGAAGTTCTTTAAGGGTGTCGAGTTTACTGAGCTATAGGTGGGGTTGATAACCGGAGCAGTGCTTTATGCTCTTTCCTTAATGATCCTCGTGGGTCCCTTTCAACTTAAGATATTCTATGATCCCTCTGACATTGCTCCAAGCTTATCAGAGCTTCTAATTTTGTTGAAATATCTCGCCTTTGCACCAGAGTAAAATCTTTCTACTGAGTCTGTCTCGAAACTCAAGAATGAACAGAAGGACAGCATATTTCTTTCCTAATGTTGGTATGCTCTCCAATTCTAGAAGACTGTGAGCCTTCCTGTTTCTTCGCCTGCCACATTAAGAAGCCTGTAGTGTGGTGTCTAGAGGCTGTATATTTGACTCATCTAGACTGAGTTCTGAGGAAGCTTATGAAATGTCAAACATTGTGACCTTAATTTTCTCCTTAATGAGCTATGCCTCCTGAGGTACACAATTCGTGTAGAGAACAGTTCTGATTGAGCTTGGTGGTCAGTGAGTTGAGTATGACTTCAGGCCCTGGGCAGTTTACCTGTTTACCTGTTGACTGCCTTTGTAGGGCATCCTACAGTCTAATTAAATCTGAACAGGTTTAGGAACCAACATGATTAAAGAAGGACCCCACAATAAAAGAGCAGGTGACCCTAGGATGGCTCTCTGTTCAGGAACTGCAAAAGCTTTCAGGTTAGATGGGTGATGAGGTCATAGTTATGTTAAATTAATTCTTAGGTCTTAGAAATTTCTTCTCTGTTGACTTATTTAATAGCTTCACTTGGTGTGTAGTTCCAGGTAGGGCTTTTGGATGTCTTATGCTTGACTGTTTGATTCAAGCTGACTAAGCCTGGAAATAAATCGATGTGCATATGCAAAGCCCTTTGACTTAGGCCATGTTCAACCATACCATCAATTGGTAATTCTACAGCTGTATGTGAAATGGCTGCACAAATCATTTGTGGTTTTCACCTTTCGTACAATGCAGTCAAAGCATAAATACCAATGCCAGTAAAATCCATGGAGTAGTTGTGTGATGGAGTGCCATAGATTGGAAGGGATCTCAGGAGGCTTTACGTAAAGCTCTTTGACACTTGAATTCAGAACCCGGTTATTTGGTGCTTTGCTCAGGGCCGCTCAGGGCTTTGGGATTTGAAAGCCGCTAAGGACAGACATATGACATTCATCAAGGAAAGGGAACTTTAAAGGACTGGAATTTGGACATCTTCCAGGGAACTCGTAAAGGAGACATCTCTCACCAAACACGTACACATCAGGAAACTCTCACCTCTATGTTCTGACATCACTACCCCTCAACCAGGACACAGTAGTCTTGGGATGTTTGCACTCCCAGTACATCACAAGAACCAAGTGCAGTGAGTTTAGGCTAAAATGTCTTCGCATCTCACACACATAGGCTGTGTTGAACAACCTTGTCTCCAAGGAAGTTTGTGCTTCAAGCACATGGCAAAACGTTTCCATAGATTGAATGTGTTTGTAAGATGGATCATGTTCCCCATCACTGTTTTTCCTACCTAACTTTTTGAGTATATGATGGGAGAATTGGTAAGACTGGGCTCACTACTCACTTTCTCTAAATGTGGGACACTTCCTAGCATCTACTTGTGTAATGCTGCTTATGGGTAATTTGACCTCCCTTAGAAAACAAATCCAAACAGCTATGAATAATAAAATGTTGAGTAAAAGTTATAGCTTCTCTTGGAGATGAGATGTTTGTGCTTACCATACACATTATACCTAGATTTAATACCCATCATTTAAATTGCCCTGTCCTAATGGGTTATTTAATTCTTTTCTTATATCATAAAAATGTGTTTGTCTTGTCTGTTTTGTACTTCCATCCCATGTGTCCTTCAGGTAAGAAGGCACCAAAACAGTATTGAGAAATGGGAAAAAGATGAGCAAATACTTATGGTAAACTTATTTTTAGGACAAAATAAATAATACGACTCGGGCAGATTATTCGAATAAAATTGCTGGTTTTGATTGTCTGGTCTAAATTTATATATGTATGTTTGTAAAGTTATTTATCACTGCTTCTCAGAGGGTTGTTTCTTGGAACAGATGAGGTCAGTTCAATGAGTATAATCTTCTTTCACATGTCAATACAGCAGAAACAGTTTAACAGGTGGAGTTGGCCAAGAGGGCCTCAAACAAGCCTTAACACCTGTCTTACACAGGAAGCTTTTCAAAAGCAGTGTAAAGGACAGTAGCTGTTCTGTACTGGTAGTCCATGCAGGTTTCTTTTTGTTTGTGATGAGAGAGTGCTTTTTAGGTCCTACCTGAGTTGTTCTGCTGCAGTATGTTCACAGGTGAGTCTGTTAGGGCTTACAGGTATAAGAAAACAGCCAGGTAATGGATTCCCTACACATTTATAATTTCTACATGCTGTAGTCCGGATCAATTCTAGGCCAGAGAGAACAAAAACTTGAGGTTAATGGCAAAGTTAATTTCTGTAAAGAAAGGGAAGGATTGCAGGTGGAGACTTGCTGCCTCAACAGCATGTCAAGTGGTGGACAAGGCTGATAAGCTAAAGAGTGTCTTGGTGATAGTTTGCCCATCCAAGACTCTGGTTGTGATTCTGTTTTTATTTCCCCTTGCTCCATTTGGAAACTTTGTAGTCATCTGCTAGGAAAGGGAGAAAGAAACCATGAAAATATCTAATAGGATGCAAATGACTGCCAAGTGCTTGCTTCGTCTTACTTCCTGGCTGGATTCATCTTGCTGCAGAGGGTCTGAAGCAGGACTCCAGCTCTTGCCATAGCCATTAATCCAGGCACTCTGGGGCAGTGTTATAAAGCTGAAATATCACACGAGCCATACAAAAAGTAATAAAAGATACCTACGTGAGCACTGGATTGTTTGCTGGTTTCAGCTTAGGCGTGGTTACATGACAAGATTCCCAAAAGCAGTGGGTGGTGCAGTCTCCAGGTAACAACATGGCCTGGGACCTCTCTGACATTGGAATGGAATTCTATAAAATTCTAGTTCTGCTGCAGTTTTGTAATATTGCATCACACTTTGCTTCTTCTGAGGACTTGGTTATGATAGTTCTTCTGTAAGAGAAACGAACTCCTTTACATCTGTCGCACTTCTCATTTAAGTTCTCGTGAAATTCAAGTTTGTTTTCAAACTCTTCTAAATGTAGATACAATGATTATAAAATTGAGAGCAATGTTCCTTTTAACTGGATACTCTTTATAAAAGTGTTACTAGGACCATCATCATGAAAATACGTATTTCTGCGCAATCTAAAATTCTGCTGTAATTTTGTGTCATTGGAATCACTGAAATACAAGATAGATTAATGCATTGCCTCTGTACCGCTGCCACCTGGTGGGAGACAAAAGGGAGAACAGAGAGGGAAAAATGGGACAGACTTGCTCTGTTTCAAAAGCAACTTCTGGTGACACAATAGTCCACAACAGCCCATTGGAAATAGCACAAGACCCTCTACCTGGGTCAGAGTGAGTCAGATACAGACAACCTTTGAGATAAACTGATGCGCTGTAATGAGCATCTCTAAGGGCTTGTTTACAGAAGCACCAACAGCTCATTTAGGCAGTGTTTTACGATCAGGGCAGTGCAGCAACAGTTAATGTTTGCATGTTGCTTCTGATGGCAAAAATAACCTTCACAGAAGTCATTTCAGAAGAGCCTGTCACAATGCTGTGTGCAGATTTTCCCCTTCAAAAATGATTTGCTGAGTACAAGTTCTTTCGTGAAACAGAGCAATTGAATGCTTGCAGTAGGTGGGTTTTGTTCTTGTGTAGTTTAGTGTTATGTTGCTACTGTTTAATTTGCCTGCAATTAAATGATTCTCTAATTTGCTATGATAAAAATTCTCTGAGCAAGTATTTGACCCTTGATTGTATGATTTTTTTTTCTTAACTTAGATACCTGAACTGTTTGCCCCAAATACTTACAGAATACTCAGATTTTATAATATTTTTAAAAAAGATTTTGTAATATTTAGTTTAATTGCCTACTTCTCCAGCAAAGCTGAATCCCCCAGTGCTTAGCACAGCTGTCTTGGAAGCAAAACAAAATCCTTGTTTAAAGAGAGATTACTAAGGTGGTGCCAGCATAATGCTCTGGGTGTTGCTGGGCCCATCCTCTGTTAGCTGGGATCTGAGGGGCCTTCCATCTCTTCCTTCCCTCATCCAGTAACGGGGATCTTGCGTTTTCCAATACAAACTCCACCTTTCTATACTTTGCCAAAATCTGAGATGCACCATTCTGTACATGATCTGTGTTTTCTGGTAATTTACCCTCAGGGTAAACAGTTTATCTCTGAAGCCTAGGAAATGTGTTTAAAATGCATCTATAGTCACACCTCCTCGGACCTGTAGACCACGCAGCTTAGTGCTGAGACTGCTGGACATCAGGCCTGTTTCGGCTGTGTCGCTGGTGGCAGCTGCTCTGCTTGGCTTGGAGGGGACAGTGACTTACACTGTCACAGCCAGAATGTGCTGTTTGGCTCCTGTAGTACGGTATCGGAATATTCAGGGCTTTTTATAGGTAAGAACTTAGTTGGAACCTTTGCTTTGAATCTCCTGCTCTTGTTAGACTTTGCTGTCCGTAGGATTATGATGTTTCAAGAATGCAGAATGTTATTTGCATAATACTGTTGGTTGCATGCTAGAAAACATAGAAAGGTTTGTCATATTTAATGACTTCAAAAATGTTTTGTTCAGGTTGGTGTGACTTCCACAAATGGAGACTTGAAAGGATTTATAGATCAGAACCAGAGTCCAACAAAAGGTAAGAGAATTCTATTTGTATGCATAGAAAAGAAGTATACATTAAGAGTTATTTCTCTTTATCTTTACTAAATTAGCATTGCTGATTTCACTGCATATGCTTGGTTCAGTTTGGGAGACTCAGGATTTAAATGTTCAAAATGTATTTCATACATCCACACTGTTATATGTTTTATTACTGGCACACAATTGTGAGTAACAAAGACTAGAAGATATTCAGGTTTTGAGAGGGGAAAAGATAATGTAATAAAAATAACTAGAGGATAAATAAGCCCTGTTATTTTTCATTTCCTTGGTGGTAAATAATGTATTGAATTTCCCGATTTCCACCCCACCCTTAAAGTTCCCAGACTCTGTTTTAGTCCAAATGAGAGAGAAGGTCAAGTGTGACTTCGTGGTCAGTGATATCTTGTGGTACTTTTATAAATGTTCTAGATGATTTACAATAATAATTATGTTTTGTCCTGCCTTGTTTTATCTTAGTATTTCAAGTTTCATCACTTTTGACTCTAAAACAGTGTGCTGGCTGGGTTCCAGTAAAATAAAATATCGTTATTATAAATCTTGAAGATTTGAAGTTCAGGAAATGCCACGATCAGCCTTTCTGAGTAAATACTGCTCAACAGATAATTTACTTTCCTGCATTTGTTGCCTTTAACTTGTAGGCTTGAAAACTCTTGGGTTACTGGGTGCCAAAGGGATGCTTGGATGCTTCCTCCTCCTCTTTTGGAGAACAGAGGTGATTTGTTGCTGTTCTTGGCCTTGAGGGTAGACTGTGTGTAGAGTTAGGTATTCATCTAGGGTTTGATTGTGGATTGTGCCCCTTGGGACAAACTCCTGGTGTGCTCTACACTAACAAGGCTGACTCACTCCTAGGTGTAGGCAGGGCTCTGGTGCTGAGCAAAGTCATTTGACAGCAGCTCAGGTACTCCATTAGGCAAAATTCTGGTTCAAGTGGCAAGATGTCTTTATGGAGTTGGCTCACTTTACACTTAAAGTATAATAGTTCAAGTTAGCTCTTAAACAGGTGTAATAGGTCTGTGAATGAGCTGGACTGTGACAGTTCAGCTGTGGGTTTGGGGATGATGGTTTCAAGCTGTGAATGAATTACATCAGCCATGCTGTAGCAGACACCTTAAAAAGCTGCATGTGTAACCAGGAGGATTTAACATTTAATTAGTTGGAGAGACATTCCCAGTCAATGGGTCAAACCCTTCCAGTTCTGTAATCCTGTCCATGTGTATTATAAAATGGAAAACCACATCTTCCCCACTGGTGCCAAGCAGAGGGCTCGTCTGTATGACAAGTGACCACCTGTCCCGTGCAGCCACCTGGCCTGTGCTCTGCATCTGAAGGGATGTCCATGTTTTCAATACAGGCTGGTGTGATTGAGAGCAGCCCTGTGGAGAAGGACTTGGGGTGCTGGTGGGTGAGAAGCTCCACATGAACTGGCAGTGTGTGCTCACAGGCTAACCGTGTCCTGGGCTGCATCCAGAGCAGTGCGGTCAGCAGGATTAGGGAGGGGGTTCTGCCCCTCTCCTCTGCTCTGCTGAGACCCCACCTGGAGCCCCGTGTCCAGTTCTGGAGTTCCCCAGCATAAGAAGGACGTGGAACTGTGGAAGGGGTCCAGAGGAGGCCATGGAGATGCTGCGAGGGCTGGAAAACCTCTGCTGTGAGCACAGGCTGAGAGAGTTGGGGTTGTTCAGCGTAGAGAAGAGAAGGCTCTGGGGAGACCTTAGAGCAGCCTCCCAGTACTGAAAGGGGCTCCAGGAAAGCTGGGGAGGGGCTTTTTACAAGGGCCTGGAGTGACAGGATGAGAGGGAATGGCATTAAATTGGAAGGGGGAAGATTTAGATTGGACATTGGGAAGAAATTGTTCACAGTGAAGATGGGGAGGCCCTGGCCCAAGTTGCCCAGAGAAGCTGTGGCTGCCCCATCCCTGGAGGTGTTCAAGGCCAGGTTGGATGGGGCTTGGAGCTCCCTGATCCAGCGGGAGGTGTCCCTGCCCATGGCAGGGGGGTGGGACTGGGTGGGCTTTGGGGTCCCTTCCAGCCCAACCCATCCCGTGATTCTGTGAGCCCGTGCCCCGGCTCCCAGGGCTCCCTTCTGGCCGGAGGGGCGTGTCCAAGGCCCCACGCGCCTCGCGCCTCGCTCGGCGCGCGATTGCTCCTGCCTGGCCCCGCGCGCAGCGCTCCCCGCTCCCTGGGGTCCCCCGAGCCGACCGGCGCCTGTCGGGAGCAGGGCTGTTAGTGGGGGTGCGAGGGAGCCCTGGCAGGCGGGGGCAGAGCGGGGTGCTGAGGGGAGCAGCGAGGGGCCCGGCCCTTCTGGGAGGAGGTGTCGTTCTGTCCGAGGGCAGGAAGGCTCTGGACGCGCTGGGTCCCTGGTTTGAGAGCAGTGGTGTGAGGTTCGGGCGGGCCGAGCGTTGGGCCGGGCGCTTGAGACACAGCAACCCCGTGCTAAGCCATGGGGAGGAGTGGCTGGAGAGCTGCCTGGTGGAGAAGGACCTGGGCGTGCAGGCTGAACGTGAACCAGCAGTGGCCCAGGTGGCCAAGAAGGCCACCAGCATCCTGGCTTGGATCAGCCATGGTGTGGATTCCAGGAGCAGGGAGGGAATCGTCCCCCTGCGCTGGGCACTGGGGAGGCCACGCCTCGAATCCTGAGGTCAGTTCTGGGCCCCTCACTCCAAGAAGGACATTGAGGGGCTGGAGCGCGTCCAGAGAAGGGAACGAGGCTGGGGAAGTGGCTGCAGCACAGGGGCCTTGCGGAGCAGCTGAGGGACCTGGGGCTGTGTAGCCCGGAGAAGAGGGGGCTGAGGGGAGACCTCATCACTCTCTACAGCTCCCTGAAAGGAGGTTGTAGCGAGGTGGGTGCTGGGCTCTTCTCCCAAGTGACAGGCAGTGGGACGTAAGGAAACATCCTCAAGTTGTGCCAGGGCAGGTTCAGATTAGGTATCAGGACAAATGTCTACACCAAAAGGATTCTCAGGCTCTGGCATCTTGAGGACACTGGCAGTTCATTGTGTGCTTGAAGAGATCTTCTAAAATGACTGAAACCAACAGAATCAGTTATCCACGGGCCTGCAGTTGGTACTTTGAGATTCATACAGGTCTTAACTCCTACAAACTTGTCTCAAATTGAAAGTAAAAGACTGGAAATGTACTGATCAGCGTAAACCTGAAGTACACCAGGATATCAACTGCCCCATTTTGTTTTTCCTTTCCTGCAGGTCTCTATGTTTTCATGTATTTCGAGGTATGTATGTGCTTCCACAGATGGTGGAATTTTTAAAGTGAGGTTTGTAGCCTACAAAGTTTGTGCAGTAAACAAAGGAGGAAATGTGCCAAGGAATTACCTGCATACTAATAGCACGTTAATAGTTCAGGTTTTCTATCTGCTTTTATAATACTATACCCTGACCTTGAAGTTTATGTTTTAGTGTAATAGATGAGCCTGAGGACACATCACACGTTATTGCAAAATTCTCTGATGGACTTCTGATATTTCACAACTCTGAACTGTTTTTTGTGAGTTAAAATGGCTGTTCATTCATAACTTTAAAAAATGTGGGTGTTTCGTTCAGAACTCTGAGTACGCAATC
The DNA here is from genome assembly GCA_033558185.1 of Dromococcyx pavoninus. Taxonomy (NCBI): domain Eukaryota; kingdom Metazoa; phylum Chordata; class Aves; order Cuculiformes; family Neomorphidae; genus Dromococcyx; species Dromococcyx pavoninus. The sequence continues at coordinate 67,891 of JAUMJL010001574.1, read as the reverse complement.
CAAGTTACCAACATTTCCCTGGTGTTTTGTATAAAAATTCAAAGACTTTTTTTGTGGGCGAACACATTGTGTGTGACCCCAGCTGGCTGGGCTGTGCTGCCCATCAGCCATGGTTTCCTTCAAACTGGCTGTGACAGATTCTATAGATTCTCTGGTTGACATTGTTTCTGGTTGTCTTTGCAACAAAGCTGCAGACATAACAGATTTAGTTATATAGGAAAAAGTGACTGAAACCTCCTTAGCTTCATATATGCACAGGAGTCCTTGTTGTTTGTGTGAAGTGAAGCTATTTAGGATGCCTCATAGTAGTTTAAAGTTAGTTGTGGTTTGGTTTGTTAGTGGGAGCGCGTGAGCATACGTGGACATAAACAAGAATAGCTTTGTTCTGTGACTACTTGAACTGAAGGTCATTTAAGTTGAATTTTTCTTGGTACATGCAAGTGAAAATATTTCCCAAATGCCAGGTTGTAGAGATCGTGTTTTTCTAAATATGAAAGAATAGCAACCCTGGTTTTTCTCCTGGAGAAAAACCAGTGGTGACTGGGGGGTGGAAAAAGAATTTATGTAGAAGCAAAGTGCTTTTGTTCTAAGAGAAATGTTCATATGTCCACTGGCAGCTTTTTGTTTTGGCTTTGCATCGGTGACGAGCATGCTCAGTTTGTGGTAGGTTTATATACAGTGCAGTTAGAGCCTCTCTGAGAGCTGTAAGTGCTTTTCTTTCTCATGTGCTCGGTTTTCCATAGGTGAAATGGGAATGACACTGACCTCCTTTGTGCTTTGAAAATACTGCTGAGAAACGTTATGTAAGAGTTGAGCATTATTATACAAATCATTCTAGTTTGATCCATCTCTGCTGACCTTTTTCATGCACACAGTAAGATTGCCACGGCCAGGAGGCTGATGGGTCTCATTGTGTTCAGCTTATCACTGCTGCTGTTTTCCAGGGGGACATAAATTAGTATAATCTTTTTTGCCCCCAATTGATCAATATTATTCAAATTTGGAATTTATTTGGAATTTGATCATGTTTCAAGCCTTTGAAGTTGCTGTGTGATCAAGTCTGTATAATGAGTTTTGTAATATTTCTGCTATAAGTTGAATACAGAAACCTGCTGGATGTTTTTTGGAAGTCTGTTGAATGTTTTTAGATTATGTACAGTGTCACATCTACTTCCTCTTATTTTTTCTATGCTGTTTTATAAATAAGATTGGAAGAGATTGTTCCTGTTGATGCTTGCTCTTTTGTAATATTGCCTTGTCTTCAAAGCTTTAGAAATTAGAAGCTCTTCAGCAAACAGAGGTGCACTGACCTCAAAATTTGCTGTAAAGTACAGTCATCTTAGCAAGCGTCTGCTCTCTGAACTGGCTGTGCTTGTGTCAGCAGTTTCCAGTTTGTGATGATGTTTTCCTTCTGCTGGGACCTTGCCAGTTCCAGGCCTTTCAGTGGGAGCTGAGTCCCTGGGAGCTGTGTCCCACGGACCTGGGTGGCCGCTGCACAAGGGCCACGGGCAGTACAGAAGGCTCTTGGAAGCTGGATTTCTCTTTGTTTAGAGATGCTGGTGATATTGACTGCAGAATCTGTCTCTTTAGGTTGGGATGCTGATGCCATCTATTTGAAAATGCATTAGCTCTTTGCTGACAAAGACACAGAAAGTCCTTTTACAGTGAAGAGTTTGGTTTCTCTCTCCTGTCCACCGTGAGTGAGAGAGGCCTTCTGTCCGGTCTGTGCTTAAAAGTCTACACAGTCACATATTTACATTTACCCTTGAACACGTTTAAAAGAAAGGAGAAGGGAAGCATTTCATAGAAAGCTCGATCAGCTCTTACACTTGTTTTGATGCTGATGCTGCCAAATGGAGGGTTGTACAAGGATTAGAAGATGAACTTTCTTATTGACAGTAAATTTATCCAGAAAGACTTTTAAACATATCACAGTAAGCAACTGTCTTTTTAAACTCAAGATCAAGTAATTTGAACAACCCTGAAGTCGTCCTAATGGTGATGTTATAGGTTTACCTTGGTAGCCTTGTAAATGAGCGCACAGTGCTGCAGTAGCTCTTAATGAGTCTGTTTTCCAGGGCTGCTGCAGTCAGTCTGGTGGTTGTGTGTGGCTTCAGCCATGGGTGTTGTCTTTTGAAGCTGTAGTTTTCAGAGCCTGCATGTGTGTGCAGGGGGGGTACATCCATCCCTACGTTAAAACCCACTGCCAGTACAAATAGGTTGCAATCTGCATGGCGCGTGCTGAGAAAGAAGCAGCTGATGGGGGCAGTGGGCAGGGCACTTGATGGTGCAGCAGCAGTGCTGACTGTGCCGTCAGTCTGACACAGCTCACCCTTGCACTGGACACGTGCTGATGCACTGCCTGTCCCAGGAGTGATGCTGGAGACAGCTCTGACCCAGCCCGCTGGCGAGAGAACTGTGAGCCAAGTGCTGACATCCCGGAATCGGCCTGCACTTTGCCAGGTGACCGTGTGTTGTCGGCACCAACGAAGGGAATTTAATCCTTTTATAAGAAAACAGATGAGAAGAAATAGCCTGAGAGCTGATAATGAAGAGAAAGGAGTCACAAGTTTCAGCAGGCACATCCCTGATGACAACAGCCTGCAGTGAGAGGAGAGGCCAGGTTCTGATGAAAATACACTAGCACAGCTTTGCAAATCCTGGGTAAAATCCTATAGCAAAAGTAAAACTGTCAAGTACGTGGCCAGTTTAGAGAGCTATTTTGAGCTTAAAATGGGACCACAGTGCATGTAAATCACGAATTACTATTGTCTTCTGCACTCTGGCACTACCTCATGGAAGATGCTTCATAATAGAGCATAGATTTTCTGGTGGGGTTGGGTTTGTGAGCGTATGGGTTTAGCAGGTTCTTTTTCTAGTTGATTTAGGTGACTGAATAAATTATTTGATGTATTAACTAGAGAAACAGCAAGCTTCTTTGGAAGATGTTCTCAGAATGAGATCTGCCTTTTGGAAAATGGTAGCATTGCTTCATGTGCCAAAGGAATTTACACAGAACATTAGAACATCCTTGTCTCAAATTGCAAATATTTCTCCTATCTCTGTTCATTTTTTATAAAAGTGAGACTTTCCATATGTCTACACTTTTTCTACTTCTGTGCTGTAGCTACAGAAGATCCTTTTTTAACTATTTTTATCTCAATTGTGTTGCTTCTGCTTCACATCTCAGAGCAGTTACACTGTTGAATTTATGATTTTCTGGTTACCTCTTGGCAGAACACAGGTGTAGTAAAATAATAAACTAATGGTTCGCAGACTGTGGTTCAGGACCAAGTGAGAAGAGAAACAGGGCACTGGAGGAGAGCAAGTTACATGAGAAAAGACCAGGTAATAGAGGTGGCTGACAAACACCACTGAGTCAGCTTGAGACCCCCCGAGCTAAGCAGAGTGTTGGGGAGGGCTGGTGTCTGTGCTGTTCGTACAGAACCTGTCATCTCAGGTGCCTTCAGTTGCTGTCTGCTAGTGCCAGGGGGTGTATGGAACGCTTCAGGAGCCAATCCTTGTCCTTATGGGTCCTGACCCCAGCTAGACCCAAGCTCACTCTGAATTACAAGGTGGCAGCAGCTCTTCCTTGTATTTCATTCTGCCTCCAGATCCACCACTTTCATTCCCGTTTTGACTAAGGCTGTGCATGAGCATGAGGGGAGGTGTTTGATGGATCAATTCCCAGCTCTCTTTGGAACTGTCATCAAGGCAGGAGCTGCTGCTGCCACAATGTCCATAGATAACTACACCACTTCAAGTGGCAGGTGTACAAGAGTTTGGTCGCTGATGGTAGTGCTGCACAACAGTTTGGATTAAGACATTAAGTCTGAATAATCAAGATTACAAGATATGATTTGGACCAGAGGAGGAGCACCAGCGTTTGTGAGGTGCTCAGCACAGAGCTGTGCTTCTCTGTGAGAATGCAGGATGAGCTGGACCCATAAGCAGTCCAGGATCACAAAGATGATAAAGATCTTGGGATGAGAAGGTGCTGGGTTAGAGGTGGCGTGGTTATCTTTATCTTGATGTTCAGCTGCCTGCTTTGTTGCTTTAGGTGAGTTGTAAAGGTGTCATTTACTGCATCTCTACAGTGATAGGCTGGACGGATGGGTGTTCATGGAGTACTTTAGTATAGTCAGATGAGGAATGGTTAATCTGTGAAGATACATGGATATGTATCTTGTACATGTGCTTCTGATTATAACCAAGACTTATACACTGACAGCTTTCTAGAGGTACACTCATTAACTTATGATGCTGAGGTGTGGCAGGCTGAGTGCTCTTTGTCTTAGGCAAGAAGTTGTTTCTGGAAATAAAATACTAGCATGTAATTTTAAAGGTGAAGTAGTGAAGGTGTAGTTTCGTGAGGTGTGCTTGTGACATCTGCTGAAAGGTCTGGAGGCTTTTATGTGAGGGTGGGTTTGCAGAGTACGAGACAAAAAGCTATTGATTCCAGAATGTTAAAACACTGTTAGTGCTTGCCAAAGTATTATTCACAGGTTACTAAGGAAGTAATTTAAACCTCTCTTTTTACTGCTCTTTTCAGGTAATATTTCAATAATCACATTACCAGTTTCCAGCACCAACTCCCCGACTAAGATTTTGCCAAAAACCTTAGGACCAATCAATGTGAACGTTGGACCCCAAATGGTAAGTTTTGCGACTCCGGTAATGCTGGATTCGGGAACTCGCTGCGAGGCTTCCTGGCAATGCAACATGGAAACACAAAACCAAAGGTGTGAACAGTGCTAGGAGCTTGCCACTTCCTCCTGCAGCTGCCAAGGCAGCTGAAGGGCCCCACCTGGATGGAGAGGCGGTGATGTGTGGGTGCAGCAAGCTTGGCCTGCCAGAATTGCCACTCCCAGCAGCAATCTTGTTTGTGACCTTAGGGAATGCCTGTGGCTCTGAATGGAAATTTGAACAGCTTTACCAGTTGACAATGGAACAATACTCACAAGTCTATTATGAAAATCTCATTAAGAATGTTATGGGTACTCTTTGAAAACTTTGAGCCATGTTCTCACCAGTTAGTTTCCAGCATTGCCAGAGAGCAAATGTCTTGTTGAAACTCCTCTTCTTAAAACTGTGTTTTCCTGTCAGTGATCACGGTGTATGAGCATGTATTGCTTTTTCAGGGATTTTGGATCTCGTTTTGAGGACATTCTTTTGGTTTTCTGGTGGCTGAAGAACTAAAGAGGCAATCAGTGAACTGTTCCTAGTAACCTGGTGCCTACTGGCCAAGCGCTTCGCCTGAGTACAGAAACCATTTAGTGTACTTTATACGTGATTGTGGTGGGTGTTTCCCCGTCAGCAGTTATGACTGTTCTGCAGTGCCGTTTATGCCAGTTGGACAGATGGGCACAAGCGTTGCTGCCAGGCCCTGGGCTGTCCACCACAGTTCCTCTGCATCCGTACTGCTGCGAGCATTTCTCTGGAATTTCTCTACTACAAAAGGGGTATTTTGTGAATGCAATAAATGACAGCCATGAACAGGGGTGAGCAGTCAGGTGGTGCAGTTCCTACTCTTTACAAGTGACTTCTGAAGGCCCTGCTTTTGTATTAAATGATCTTGAGTTACAGTTTAGGTTATGTCACAGGTAGAAGTTACCAAAGCTACTGTGTGATCCGAGACACATTTTATTGTATTCTATTTTTTATTCTTATTTTATTTTAAAATTAAATGTTTAGAATTTTATTCTGTGGCTTTGCAAGGCCAGATCTGTGTTCAGAAAACATTCTTCTGTTCAATAGCCATTGACACAGGCCTCCTAAGACATCCAGTGCACAGCCGCGTTGTGTGCCAGACCATGTAAAAGAGAACGTTCACAAGTCCTTAACAGTGGGAATGTTAGCGCTGCTTTGGCATCACACCTGCATCAGCACCATCCTGCTCCCACGAGAGCTCCTGGGGTTTATGTGGCTGCTGTAGGTCACAGCCTTTGTGGCTGCTCCTCGTCCTTGGAGCCCCCACGCAGCCCCCAGGGGCAGTGGGGCGGGCTGGGGGCTGATTCCCCCAAGCAGGGCTGTGCAAGCACCGAGATGGGCACCACCTGCGGGCTGGGCTCTGGGGTATGAGGCTTTGTCACCGTTTCTTTTGATTCAGTCTGTGGGGGTCGATTTAACAGCATAAACATTATTGATAAAATACTAGTACTCAATTACAGGGATTTAACACATCCTACAGATGCTCTATTGGCTAAAGTAGAGTGAGGTTTTCTTTTTCTGTTCTATGCTGTGCAGTGAATTTATGTGAGTGCTTCAAGCACATTGGAAAAATGTTTGCTCTTAAGAGAAGAAGGAATTAGTCCTCTGAAAATAGCAATTTTTGTGAAAGCAGTTTTGTTCAATAGTGAATTTAAAAGTGACACTGAACTAGCACTGATTTGGGTACTTGTGCCAGCAGTGTCCCTGCATCCCGGAGCTCGCAGCTTCAACAGTGAGGAGGGAGCAAGTGCAGTTCTGTGCTTGTGCAGCCACTGCCGGGCTACGGTGGGGAAGGGCCTGCAGGGGAGCGCTGTGCTGCGGGTGCCGTCCCCGCTAGGTGGCCCCCCAGACCGGCCTCTCAGCGCCCCAGCATCCTTCCCCACCGCAGGACAGTGCTTGGTTGTCACAAGAGAACTGCGAGGAGATAGGACATAAAATATTCTTAAAAAATGACACATTTGATCTGTGATTTACGAACCGTCAGTAGAGCAGTGGGAAACCTCAGAGAGGGCGGAATGCAGGGAAACGGGTTTCACATGCAAAAGATCTGCTCTCTGGTGTGCCTGCCGCATGCTGGCACGATCCTGCCTCCTGCACATTAACAGCATTTATAGTGTTGCAAGAAATAGATCTAAAAAGTCAGTGGGTTGGATGGCTGTTTGATTGAAATAGTGCATCGCTGAGTCTCACTCACACACGGGCGTCACGGCAGTGCTGGACTTCAGCACGCTTTTGAAAAGTAATCATTCAATCACATACCTGTGTGCATGGTATAGAGCAGCCAACCAGGGAGCTTTTGTTCTCCAGCATCAACCAGTAAATAGCTGACTCGTGCTTTGGTTTCCCTGAGTTTCCAGTTTCACTTGTTTCTGTCAAGCTATCCACTTGCAAAAATAAATAAGATTAAATTTATATCTTTAAGTCAAAAAAACATAGGTATGTAATCACAGTGTGCTGTCAGGAGGGATGTGAAGGAATGCTCGGTGAGCTTAAGGAAATGAGAAATTCTTGAGATACCATTTTTTCTACTTGTATCTGCTGTATACTCACATGAGTATTGGGTAAGGTCAGTAGTAAGGGAAACTATGGAGTTTGATACAGTTGCTACTCAAAATGTCACTGGCAAATGGAGTAAATTAAGATAAAGTTTAAAAAAGTAAATTAAGGTATATGAGTAAAGAGCATTGTCCAGGAAGCTTTTGTTTGAATCTTGCCATAACGGAATCAAAATAATTTAATGCATGTTTTATTGTAAAGATGGTCTTTAAATGTAAATGCTATCTAAATTCTTCTGGTGATTTACTTTAAAGAATGAACTTAGATGTGATTTAAAAGTTGAGACCAAGCGTCTTAGTGTTAACAACCATTCTACACACAGGTTTGAATAAGTGCAAGTTCCCCCTATGGTGCACAGACTTCGTGTTCATGGCATGGGCCAGAACGCCCTGAGATCTCGTGAGTTTTAGAAACTGCAGGACTTACTTTGCCTGCAGCTCAGATTGTCTTTGATACCAAAGACAGACAATAAAAGAGATAAATCCCCTGGCAAGGAGGCTTTATCAATTACAGTAAACAAGAAATTGCCTGACTGTAGTCTTGGAGAGACAGATGTTAATTTCTATAGGCACAGATCTGCCATGCCTAGGAAATAGTTCTGTTTGTCTGGTTCCTGTCCCTGTAAGCAATACAGTAACAATTGCCCCAATACAGTGGGGCAATTACAGACTGTAATGACTTTGACATGTGATGATCTCCTGAGGACAGCTCTGCTGTATATTTTGACTGCAGCTTGCACCTGGTACATTTTCTGTTTTCCTTAGTACCAGGCTTAGTAGGAATCTGGGGCTGTGGTAACCTCTGTTTTCTTAGGAAAGCTGTGTTTTTTGCTTCTAAATTTCATAGATCATCAGCACATCGCAAAGACTGACCAATTCAGGGAGTGTTCTGATTGGGAGTCCATATAACCCAGCTCCGACCATGGTCACACAGACACATGTAACGGAAGCTTCTGGCTGGGTCCCAGGGTAAGATTTGTGTTTTGTTTAAAGATAGTTGAACATCTCTTCTGCTCTTTTCCTTTTTCATACTGTTGTATCTACACGTTGGCTTAGGGCTCCTAGTTCTTGCCCAACTGAAAGGAGTGCAGCCTGCTGTGCCCGTTTGGTGTCTGGAACACGTGAGCATGGAAGTACGAGCACTGCTCATGTCACTGTCCATTTGCAGTTGGTTTATGGCAGTGTCTGTTTCTTTGAGAAAACAGAGAGTCACAAATCCATGAGTCCTGTTAAAAGATGCCTTTCTTTTTTGTCATGAATTCGTAGTACATCCAAGTACCTTTGCTGTTGAACGTATCAGCAGGGGCAGAGACTGTCAAAAATGCTTCAAGAGGCACTGGAGAATAAACTCTAATGGAAAATTTGGAATGTAATCAGGGTTATGTTTTTGTTACTGTTTTACATTAGCAACAAGTTTTCATGGGGTTCTGAAGTGCTCCAGAGTAACACAACAATCTTTATCTCTTCCCAGCAAACCTGGTCTTTGCAGAATTTCATGGTTGTATTTTTTTTTAATATCAGTACTGCTGACCTTATGTGTCTCTAGACAGATGTAGTGTTTGCCTCTGAAAATTAACTAATTTATTTCCACATCTAGGTTAATTTTGCTAATCAGTGATAAATGTCAGTAGCACCTTTCCAGCTTTAGAGGTGTGAAACAGCAGAAATGACAGTACAATGTTTGTACCTTCACTTTCTTCATTCCGGGCTGTAAGCAAGGACTGGCGTAGGCTTGTACTTCCCGATCGCTAATGTTTTCACCATGCAGTCAATAAACTGCATGCGCAGCTGACCAGGTTTTAAACTTGATTTTTTTTGCTATGTCTTTATTTCCTGAAGTACCTTTTGAATCCACTTGTTTTATGTTTAAAGATACCAAACCAGTCAACGTCTTGAAAATACAGGATATCTCTTAGGCACTGCTTAACAGCATTTTTCTTGCACAAGGAGGAATTTTAAATAAGAATTTTTGAAGGAGCCCAGCTTCTCCTTTTTGATGAGATTTGGTTGTCTAACACACATCAGCACTTCCTATCATTCCAGATGAAGTGACAGGCAAAGAGTGGTAAAATTGGGATTAGAACTTGTCTGGCAGTGAGCTCAGACAACCTGCAAAGTCCTAACCACCTTCTCTCAAGTTTTGTCAAGCTCTTTTCATAAATATGTAACAGCAAACGTTAGTACCCAGCTAGGCCCCAAGTGCATTGATTTTATCGGTCTAAATATATATTGTTATCTTAATCTAAGTTTGGATTGTCTTTTCTAAGGGACAGAAAGCGGACTCGAGAATTTATAGAATCAGATTTTTCAGAAAGGTGAGTATAATTGAGCGTATATTTCATGTATACAGCCATATATAGAAGTTTTTACTTCTTCAGATCTGACCTTCAGAGAGCTGGGTGTCCGGTCCCCACTTCCAGCAGTTCACTCCTCCATGTAAAAGCTGGGCTGTACCTTATTCCTTGTAGTTCTAATTCATTCCTTTCTGTTTTATCACTTCCTGATAAATACATTTGCTGTTATAGATGATACTGGGAGTCGTGAAAAACAAACACAGCCCATCTTCAGGACCAGAACTGTTCTAGTGGTCAATGTAACAAATGCTTTTAAAAAAAAAAGATCTTTTTTCTTTGCTTCCAAAAGTTCTTTGAATGCATTCAAATTGGTTTCGTTTGGTTACGGGTCAGGGGTTGTTCACATTGAATATCTCTTTAGGGATTAGTAGTGTTGGGGTTTTTTTTTTTAAACTTCTACCATTCCTTTCCACTCTTTGGTTTTTTCCTTCCTTCCAGTGTTCTGTTTTCTTAAATACATTCAAAATTTTGAAAAGCATTCTTGTATTTTCATGTTTCCCTTAGCTTGTTAGTGTTGCCAGAACTGGCCTTTTAGGTAAAATAATGGCTCTCTCTGAAACATCGTATCAAACAACTGGTAAAACTGTAAAAAAACTGTAACTCAAGATAGTTGAGTTTTTAAAGGCTTCCATCGAAATATGCATCCAAATCTAGCTGTGTGATAAAACCAATTGCTCTTGGTTTTTCCATGACCAATATCTAAGCACTTGCTTTTCTGAGGAAGAAAGTGAATGGAAAGTAACCCTGTCAGTTGCCAGGTATCAGTTTGGCATCATAAACCCAGTGAACAGGTACTTACTGTCCGCAAAAAAGAGTCTTGTGTCTCAGTCTTAACTGTGATGGCACAGATGTTAAACTTGGTTGTTGGGAGAATTAAGCTGTCTTTTGCTCTCTTGTAAATAGAGACATCTGAGCATTCCTCTTCTAAGCACAAACATGACACTTCCCTGTAAATCTGGCTTCCAGGCCCATAAATACCCTGTGAGGTTCCTCCCTTTCTTGGCTGTTGTTTTATGAAACAGAATTACAAATCCCATTTTTTAAGCATCTGCCCAGCAGCGTGTGTTCAAATCCTGTCAGTGTAGAAGTTGCTGAGAAAGGGAAAGGGCCCCAAGCGCTTCTTTTACCATTTTATAAGAAATAAAAAACTGATGCAAAAAAGCAGAACAGTTTTATTTTATTTAGGTTTTTATTTATATTTATATTAATCTTATTTATATTATAATTATATTAATTTTATTTATATTAGGTATTTAGTGCATAATGTCACGAGTCCCGATTCCTCTTGCAAAAGGTAGGCTTTTTGCTGTGTAACAAAATAACTTACTAACATTCAATGTATTAAAATAATTACTTTTCTTTTTCCAGTAAGAGAAGCAAAAAAGGAGATAAAAATGGGAAGGGTCTCAGGCATTTTTCAATGAAAGTATGTGAAAAAGTTCAGCGTAAAGGAACAACTTCATACAACGAAGTCGCTGATGAGCTGGTATCAGAATTCACAAATTCTAACAGCCACCTGGCTGCAGATTCGGTAAGCAAATATGTGTTAAATTTGTTATACCATTACAAAATTGTCTGGTTTATCATGGAGTTCTGTCCCTTCCATTTCCACACTGTCCTGCCACGCTCCATACTTTCCTTCTCTTACTTAACTACTTCCTAATATAATTATTTAACCTCTGAACTTTAAAAATTTAATCCATCAAAAATTCAATGAAATGAAATGAAGAATGTAACTCCCTCTGAATTAAAACCAAAATAGAGCAGTCTGCCAAAAGTTACCTTTTCAAAAAGGCTATTCTTGTACCTCCCATGCGTGGTCTTGTCAGAATTTTCAACTCTAACAGACTTGCAGGATGGGAATTTGCTCTACAGGGGCTTCAAACAGACCTGGAGCTTCGATTTGCAACCAAACGCGCTCATCTGGTATCCAAGCAGTAGCGTTGTGTTACAGTGCCACAGTGACTGGAACTGCTCTGTTGGCTTTGTATCTTCTGCAGATCTCTGAAGGATGTGTCTCCTTTTCCTTTTTGAATTCTTTTGTTGTAATTAGTAATGCATTGCTTTCTTAGCAGGCTTATGATCAGAAAAATATCAGACGGAGAGTATACGATGCCCTTAATGTCTTGATGGCAATGAACATAATTTCAAAGGAGAAAAAGGAAATCAGATGGATCGGCCTTCCTACAAACTCAGCTCAGGAATGTCAGAACCTAGAGGTAAAGGGAGGAAGAGGGGGAATCCTGTAGAGTTCACAGGCCGTGATAATGAGCTTCTCTATTTTAGGAGAGGAGTTTTTTCTCAATTTGAACCTGATTGGGTTTGGTTCTTGCACACCATGAAAATACAACTTTGATATTTGAATAAACTGCAAGGATATGTTTACCTATTATGTATTTAATATACTTTACAAGAAGCTTAAAAAAAACTGTTTATATTACAAAAATTGACATTTATTAAATCAGGGATTACTTTTAAGATTAACACCTGCAGTAGCTTGAATTAACCAGAAGAAATTTCAGAGACTTCATGGTGCAGTAATGCTTACAAAATGGCACATTGAAAAGGAGACCAATTTTCTGTCAATGGCTGTACTTGGAAATTGCATTCAAAGGAAATTAAATAGGAAAAAGATTCCCAATAGGGTGTCAAATATTAATTATGGATTGGCAGGGAAAAAAAATGAAGTTTTACGTATTGGTTATTCCCATTGTTTTTCCAGCAGGCTAAGAGTTACCATGGGTTTGCAGGAATGCCAGAATTTATATGCACAAATGTTGCTTGTCCTTCAGGCCAAATGCTCTATAAATAAAGAGCACGAGTGACTGTATTTACCACAGGATGCAGTAATGACTGTAAATACATCGTAAAGTGTATTAGATTTGTGGTACTTGTGACACTAAATATCTCAAAAGATGGATGAGGTGCCACTCCAGTACAGAACAGGGGGTTCATCTACATCAATTGGCTTTCGATGTGGTAAGAAAAAAGCTTTCACTATCCTTGTTCCTTACAGCAGCTTGGAAAATACATCACCCCGGGAGGGTGCATATGCTCAATCAGGATACTCCAGGGCTCTCTTTCAAAAGGGCTTACAGTTAAATCTATGTTTTACGTGATTCATGTGAATGTGGCATCTTCAGGCTAGGTGATTGTTGCAAACACAGAACTCGGATTTCATCGTGTCACCTCCAGTGACCCTACGCTGCTCACTGTTTTCAGGCTCTGATTACAAAGGCACAAAATGGGAGCCAGGCATGTTTTCTGAAAATGTGGCTTTCTGTGACATATTAGAAAATAATAGAAAAATAAAGCTGCATTTTCATGGTGAGAAAATCAGAATTAATTTTGCTTTTAAAGCTGTTTTTACTTTTTAGTGCCAGCTCCTCTTACAGGGTAAGTGAGTAGGGCTGAAAAGATTTTTGCAATTTACTTACCGTGCCATGGAATTCACAAAGCAAGAGTGGATTTCTGTCGTGGTGCTGGCACCCTGAAGTGGCTCTAAAGCCTGTTCTGTTTGGTGCAACAGAACAGACAAGGTAACTGAGTAAACATCTTTACATTTGTATTTTAAGATAGAAAAACAGAAGCGGATTGAAAGGATAAAACAGAAGCGAGCCCAACTGCAAGAACTGCTGCTGCAGGTATATTTCATTTTAGTATTTTTTTTAATAAATTAAATTATCAAGTGCAAGTCTGACACATTGGAACCTCTGGAGTTCTGTCTACATTTATATAGCAGCTCTGAGTAATTCTCACTGAAAAATTTCACTTTGACTCGAAGAGATGAGATTTACAGCTACACTTGTGTGAATGCATACGGAGTTGTTTTGGGGAGATGACAGACATTTCTGGGATCCAAAGAGTGAAAGGCTGGCAAAACCAGCTCCTCTACATCCCAGTGTGCACCTTTGAGATGACTTGGGCTTAGCCTTTGATTGCAGAAATAGATTTCAAATGCATCTTTGCTTACAAAGTAACATTTCATAAATACAGATATGGGCATTCTTAAGTGTTTTGCTCTGTGTAGACTTGCAGTAATTGAAATGCATCAAGCTTTTTTCATGAGGTTCTAGGTAATGAGGTTGTATTTTGTTCCTGGTGCAAGTACATTGATACAGTTTACATGTAATTAAATATGCACTGAAACTTCTAAAGAGCTGATGCTTCTCTGTTTTTCATCACCAAAAACGCTTTACGTACTTAAGGCACAATTCTATCTGTCTGACCTGATAAATTAGCAGCTTCTCTAAGAGTAATATGAAATTATCCTGGTGAAAATAAAGCAGCTCAGGCCCTCTTAACTGTTAGCATGAAAATGACGGAGTTGTGCTCCCTTGCTGTCTGCAGCTGTTGTTATTTCATTGGTTACGGTCATTGTCAAATTCTTTACCAGTCTTTTGGGGTTCATCTTCCCCTTAAGTGGAGTAAGCAGTGCCTCAAAGTGGGCAGTCCCTCAAATAACATGTCCCAGCCCTACACTTTTTCATACATACACAGTCAGAAGAGTTCAGCAGAGATGAGTGGTGTCATGAACAGCACTCCTTTCAAAACAATTCCAAAACTATTTCTTTTAGAACGGAAAAGAGAGTGATGGATGAGAAGGGGAAGAGAATAATCCTGGGCAGTAGGGGAATGCTGTGATTTCTGTCATTTCTGTTAACTTTTGTTGCTCCTAGTATGAGGCAAGAATGCCTATAAAATAATAGAGAAGCCCTCTGACTCCAGTGCCTTTTCAAAAGGAATGAGGAATCCTTCTCCATCAAGCTTTATTGCTCCTTTCTCTCCTTTCTTGTTTCAGCTCTAGGTATGGTGAGGGGGGCATGGCCATTAGGATAGGTGTGAAAAAAGTGTGTTGAACTTCTGTTTCTGGTGAGCAAAGAGCAGGTCAGGTCACAGGTTACTTCTTGACAGAAAATTGCTGTTAAATAAGAGCTATGAAGATCCACTTCCTGGAAACACTGATGTCTGCTCTTTTATTGTCAGTAATCATCTTTTCTTTCTTTCTACAGCAAATAGCATTCAAAAACTTGGTACAAAGAAATCAGCAAAATGAACAAAAGAACCAAGGCCCTCCAGCTTCAAACTCAACAATACAGCTGCCTTTCTTAATTGTCAACACTAGCAAAAGAACAGTTATAGACTGCAGCATCTCGAGTGACAAGTGAGTGTCCAGAGCATCCATTTTTAGAGGTTTATTCTCTTTGTGGACTGGAATTGTCCTTTGAACAAATGCGAGAAATGTTTCTAGTTTATTAGAAGTAATTATGTGTTTAAATTTGCTGCTGTTCCTTCAGGGGGTTATTTGGGTATTTTTAAATGTAATGCAAGTGCAGTTGTAATAGGAACCAGTTTATTGGCATTGCTTTACAACCCATAGTTAAACCAGGCTGGCTTTCTCTGTTGTAAAAGGCACTTCAGAGCAACACGTCAGAGCGCTCACTGCAGAGGGGAAACAGTTCGACAGCGGGACAGCACTGCCTTTAATGAAGCCGGGGCGGTGCTGAATTCATGAATGTGTGTAGTCAGAAACACAGGGTGACCCATGTAACACAAAAGTACCACCCTAGAGGTGACAATAACAACTTTGAAAGCATCTTCTCATAGCAAAAAGGTTGCACCTAGCTCTTTGAAGGCAGAAAAAGGAAGTAAATTATATAGAAATTTGGAATTCTGTCTTTGCAAGCAAACTGCTCCAGTTGCGCTTTTCCATTAATCCGATGGTATTCCACATCTGTGCTTCTGGGTGCTTGTGCTCTTCGTCCTGTGAAAATATGACTGGAAGTATGAGGTACTGTTACGTTAACTGATAATTGATCACAACGAGTTGATTAGCTCAGCAGAGCTGGCTTTGCTCTAATGCAGATTTTGCTCTTCCCATATTGAACTTCAACCAGTTAACATCCAACATCTCTAGTAACCTGAGCACCAACATGCAAAAAAGCAATGCTATTAGAACTTTAATTTTTGTAGAAAATTGGACTGAATTCAAATATATGCTGTGACAAAACTTTCGAAATACTTCCATCAGCACCACAGTTCAGCAAGTTGGGAATTTTAGGATCAGTATTGATGTAGCTTGACTGTATTATAGTTATTTTATAGGCACACTGTAGAGTTCTCACTGCACTTTCAATCAGTGCTCTCTATTTAGGTATGAAGTCTTTAAAAAGCTGAACGATTTCATACTGAAACTTCAAGACTGCTGCTTTAAAGTTGTCAGAGATCAAACTGGCACTTGGGATGTAGAGAAGCGTAACACACTCCTACCATCCCAAACTGTAAGAAAACACTAAAAACGAGCACACCAAAATCATTTGTTGTTGATGTTTCGGTTTGTATAACCCAGCTTCAGTATTACTGTCATGTGGAGACCGTTCAGTGTACAACCCAGATTAGACAGGCTTTCCCCAGTGGTTACTCTTCGTGCAGCTGGTTGGTGGCAGCAGCAGCACACAGAGAAACGGTGCCAGAAACTGTGAGCGTTTAAACCCGTTACATCCATCTGCTAAATAAGTCCATGGGCAAAAGCGGTCACTGCAGTTGGAGAATTCCAATTCTGTAGCTTCTTGGAGAGTATTTGTGCTCCCTAACCTGATCACTGCTCAGCTTGAGTGCTTCCCCTTCACTTCAACCTCAGTTAATAACCCACTGTTTAAAGGGCTCCCATTTCACTTTCCTCTCCCAAATAACATTTATATAAAGCATCAGTTGGTATTTATGGTGCAACAGCAGGTCCTGTTAATGAACAGATAAGCTCACAGCATTAGCTACTCAAAACTTTATTTACAGAGGATCTTCTGGCTTGGTACCTGTAAGGAGGATTCCACAACGTGAGGAACTGAGGTTGTGTCTTCTAAGTTTTTCCTATGCAAGAAAGGATTTCTGTAGCCAAAACAGAATGAAATTTCTCACATGTAAAACAAAGGTTACTGGGCAAGTTTTGTTTAGAGTTTGAGAAAGCAGAAGGGTGCCAAGCAGTGCCCTGGGAATGAGATTTCTGAAGTTGGAGTAAAGCAAAGCGAAGTGTTCAGATAAAAAAGGAAAAAGTTAGAAATTATCTTGAAAGTTTGAGGCACCTGAACAGGAAAAATGTATTTAGTGTATGTGGTGCTGCTCTAGAAAGCTGTAGGCCTTCAGAAAAAGAAGGGAAAAGAAAGAAACCTCATTCAGATACAACAGAGGTATCAGAAACTGGGAAAATTAGAACTTCTCTATTCTCACCGGAAATGCAGTAGATTTTGCCATAGGAAATACAATGATCTGTGTCGGAGTAAATGTGTAGGAAGGAGGCTCTTGTACCTGTCTGCAAGAGCAGAAAATCCAGGTTAAATGAAATGTTGATCAGATTTGCACTTAACCATGGGAAAGGGAAACCTTGCATGCACAGTGGTTGCCTTTGGCACTGAGTAATCAGATGGCAGCCTAGAAGGCTGTTCTATGAGAACAAAGGTTGGTTTCTCAATAACAACTGAAATAACGCTGGGAATTATTAGGAAAACCAGTAAGGAATACAATGTAAAACCAGAGGCGTGTAGTGCTTTTATATCTGCTATGCAATATTTGCTCTCTTATTCTTGGACAAAGTACAGCGTGACCAGGAGAGAGGCACAGGAGGGCAGCAAGGATGAGTGAAGCTATGGAAAGGCTTTCACAGAAGGAAAAGATGGACCCTCTGGCCTAGAAGAGAGAGGATAGTGTGTCTCTAAAGTCATGGATGAGTTGCAGAATGTGCATAGAGAACAGCTGTACGCAGTTGCTCATTAAAGTTAAAATTAAGAGACATTAAGAGAAGATAACAGGCAAAAAAAAAGAATGTTTTTGTAACATTCTAGTCTATGCAAATCATAGCATCCCTGTTGTTCATGGCAAAAGTTTACATTAAGCTCAAAAAGGGGTCATGTCAAGTCCCTGAGAGAACAGCCATTAACAGCAAAGGTAGGAGCAGTGTGGGACTTGTGTGTCAGAGCCTGCTGGGGACCATCCTGGAGAAAGATTACTGCAGGTTTCTTTGTGTGGAAACTTGCAGGGAAAAATGGGTTACACTCCTTTCTAACAGCATTTGACCACAGCACGTGGGAGGAGAAAGGCTGAGCTATCAATAAATACAGTCTTTAATCCTGTGTCATAAAAGCTGGGTTCAGTTGTTACTTGGTTCCCGCGCAGGTTGCTGTCGTGGCTTGGTGTGATGCTCCTTTGCCATCCCCGTCTGTGTAAATGTGAGGTGTGTGACCTGAGCTGCACCAGCCTTGGTAGCAGGAATGCGATTGTCCCAGTTCAGGGTATGGTGACACAGCTTATTGACCTTTTAATGTGGTTATGCTTAAATAGATAGACGTGTGTAAACAAGAGGTTTTACAAGTCATACCGATGAGTCCCACAGGACACGATGCCTGTAACTGACAGTCACACCTCCCACAAAGCATGGAGGTTACTCGATGAACATTCCATTTATAGGCACAAGACATGAACTTTTCCAAACTTATTGGATCCAGGTATAAGAAGATGCATATTAAAAAACCCCCACAAACTATCAAGAAAATCCGCCTCTGACATGAGCTTGCAGAGCTAACGGAAGAGCCACCCGCAAGTTATCTTTTAAAGACTGGATCTCATGGATGGGTTGCTTTTCCAGGGATAGAGTTATTGTCAGCAGAAAATGAGGTACTGGGAACAAACCTTCTATTGTAATTCCTTTGCTTTTAATAGCCCGTGGCCATAGCATAAGGCCAGCCTAGATCTAGATGCCCCTGCTTGTCCTAAGGCTGTCTTGAGTTTGTATCACCGCTTCCGCTTTCGTAGGCAGTGAAAAGCATCCTGCGAGTCCCGCAGCAACACAGGGCTCTGAACAGAGTGCTTTGTGAGCTGCATCCAGAGAAGTGAAATTACAGCCAGGTAACTAGGTCAGCTCACAGGAGGAGCATTGGATATTAGAACAGCAAGTGAAACGTAAAAGAAGAAAAACCAAAATAGTTGTTTTGGCGACAGGGCTACAGGTGACCTTTACAAGTATTGGATTTAGTACAAGTGAAGGCTCATGTTTAATACAGCCTCCCTCTTCCTCTTTGAATCTGTTTAATGAGGTGGAAAATTTTAGACGTTCTTCCTGAAGTGGTGAAGTTACTTTAATTGAGAAAGTGCCCTGTTAAACTGCAGGTGTGCCAGTCACAGACACAGAAAAGCATTTGCTGCACTTTTTTTCCATAAGGACTCTCCAGGCTTACCATAGTGCATTCCAAAAAAAAGGAATAGGCAACAAAAGCACGGCTGTGCTCTTCTCCAAACCATCTCCCTCTGACTTTCTCCATGCAGATTTGAATACCTCTTTAATTTCGATAACACTTTTGAGATTCACGATGACAGTGAGGTGTTGAAGAGGATGGGAATGTCCTTTGGGCTGGAGACAGGCAAATGCTCAGCTGAGGACCTACGAACTGCAAAATCTCTGGTGCCGAAAGCTTTAGAAGGCTACATCACAGGTACGTTAGATGAGACTTTCAGATATTGCTCCTGACCAAATTCATTAACTGAAGCAAATTTAATAATGTTAACCTACAATAGGTTTGTAACACTTGAAGTTTTATGGGAAGTTTATGTGGAAGCTCTAAGTTCACTGTTGTCCTATAAATTTAATTCACACTGACTTATAACAACAAACTGCTGAGTGAGCTGCACTATGAAGAAATTATTTCTTAAATTACTAAATTGACACCAAGAACAGATTTTTGTGGGTTAGTATTCATTTTGAATAACTGAATGTGTGGAGGAGCAAACTGGAATAAGGCGGCTCTTTTCAAGCTGAGGAGGAACAGGAAAGAATAAGAGTGTCTTGAACTGGATCAGGGTAGTCCATGTGTCACCCACAGGCCAGCAGGTGCCATCTGAGAACTGAGCTGCTCTAAGTAACGCCAGAGGCTCCAGAGGGTTCCAGCACAGGTGTCCTGTGCAGCACTGTCACTGGTGCGTTACCTTCTAAAGGCCATTGAGGGCATTCCTTCCGAGCCCTCTCGTGTCAAGTGTGACTTTCTACCTGGTACATCTCCTGCGAGACGTGCAGTAATAAGAATGCCACTCTTGGATTGGACTTTACAACCCTGGGAAGGTTCTTCCAAGCTGATTTCCCTGGTTTGTGAGTGGAGCTATTAGTAATGTATCTACTCTGCTAGAAGCCCTAGGTGCTCTCACTGTAGGCAGGCTGCTGTTCTGACAGTCCTTTCCAGACAGGAAATAGCTTCTTTAACTCCCCATCTTTCAAAAACTCCCTCTGTTCCCTGGCTCCTCAGAGCCCACTGGCAAACAGAATATAGAAAGGAAAGGCAATGACAGTACAAGGCAGACATCTCTGCACCTTCTCTCTGCCTTACGGGTAAAATCCAGGCTTCCCTCTGCCCTGTTCTTCCAAACCAGCTAACTAGCTGTTATCCCAAAGTGCTACATACGATTACTAGCAGTGACCTGTTCTTCTGCTGGAATATGAAGCGTGTACACACAGGTGCAGCCCTTTGGAAAACCAGGAGACATCACTGTGATATATCTCTAATATGCTAACCTAAATACAATGCAGCCATTCCAAATGGTTTGGCCTCCTCTTGCAAAGACAGGAGGAGACTCTCAGAACGTGTTCTCTGTGAAAACAAACCTGCACTTAGGGCAATCTTACGGAAGGCCACTCACCTACATCCGACTGTTCAACTGTTCTCACCTCTTCCATCCTCCCAGCTCACCCTCAAGGTGCCAGTTATTCATGTTTTCTGTCCTGTTCCAGAGCCTGTGCTGGCAGGAACATCAGCCTCGCCAGCCTTGCTTTGTGACATGACATTTAAATACCTTGTTGCTGATGAGTCTCCACAGCACACACCAAGGCAGCCTGTGAGCTGGCTGGAGAGTCAGTTTGTGTGGCTGTGGCAGCCTGCTTCTAGCAGCTCCTGCTCTGGGCTGTGCGCTGCCAAATCTCAAGGAGCCAAAGCTTAACAAGAACACAGAAGGGCAAATGAGAAAGAATATGTAACAAACACATTTAGTTACTCCTCTTATCTGCTCTTACAGAACAATTCTAGATAAAATGCAACTAGTACAATCCCATTTCGCTGCTATTGTGCTCTACAGAACAAAGGTTTGTTGTTAGGCATAGAAAATAATAGTAAGGAGTGTAACTCCTGGTTCCACTCATCCAGCTAGAACCACATGCAAGCACTGTGAAAAAGAACTAGACAGTCCTGATAACTTTATTTTGATTTTCACTTTGTGGTGAGGTGGAATTTGGGTGCGTCAATAGAAACACCTGATCTAAGAAACAAATTAAAACCACTGCCTACCCCCCGAAAAGTCCCATAGGTGTGATCAAACTACCTCAAGGAATTCAGCATTACCGCAAGAATTTCCTGCTCCTGGGGAGGAGAGTTACACATCGCACGTGCAGTGTACAACAGGCTCTCTCGTTCATACTTGGCACAGGAGCTTTGTGTGCTGTTCGTGCCCACAGCTCAGTGTCATCTCTGTTCAGTGTCAGAACAGGTGAGGAGGCTGCATTGCAACCAGTGCCTTTGCCCGTCAGAACAGACACGGCTGAAACACAGCCTGCCTTGGTGGCCTCACTGCAGCATCACCAGCCCTGACAAGCACGGTGCCGTTTACACGTTCACCAAGCGCGCCAGCAAAGGCACTGGAGCTGCTGGGGCCCTTGCCAGGATCAGGCGGTAGCACTGCCATTCCAAAAAGGACTTCCAAAGCTCTACTGCAGGAAAAGCTCCGCAGAAGTAAACACAGTTCTGAGTGTGAGGGAGCGCAAGGCTTGGGTGCATCCACAAACACTGGGGTGCATGTATATATAATTTAATCTGGAGTAAACAGGACACGTCTATGGTAGGAGATTGGCTTGAGCTACTGGTGCCTTCTCGTCTAAGTTAAGGAATCCTAACTGCAACAAGAATGCAAAGTTTAAGATTGTAAAAGAAATAGAAAATTAAGTAACTCTCGATAAAATTATGCTTTCTTCTAGATATGTCTGCAGGATTTTCCTGGATAAACCAAGGGTTACTTTCAAGTTCAGCACAAGCAGTTTCACACTTGGAGGCAGCAGGAGGCACTTCTGATGCTAAATCAAGGTAAAGAAAATAATTTTTTATTCAAGGACAGCAGTCTGTCCCTGTGGTACTTCCAGTACCCTCACTGGTTCAGACCATTTACATGCAGGGAGTGAGGCGCCTTCCATCATGGTTGATTTTCGATTGTGAAAAAGCCTCTTATTCTGTCTTCCTTGATAATTATATTTGAAAGGTCAAATCATCGCACTTTGAATTTTGAACATACTTGCTATTTTGTGTCTGTGTTTCAAAAGAATGGAATCACTTCCAAGCCCTTAATTATAAAGACAGAGGTTTCCTGATTAACCTTACATTCCTGCCTGGGCATGGACTAATTACTAAATAGGTAATTACATGTGGAGAAAAACCTGATAATAATTCTAAAGAATTCAAAAGAACTCATGGTGTCTAAATGCACTAAGAAAGCATTTAAGCTCTCATGAAAGAAATTTAGTCCAGACAGTCTAATGATAATTTTGAATTAAAAAACTACCAACCAAAAAAACAACCACCAAAAACCCAATTCAAAAAACACCCCAACAACCATACTTTGCTTGGAGGTTGCCTGCACCTTAAAAAATGGGAGGAGGCATTATTCTGGAACAGGTTCTTCCTTGTGGAATTTAACAGCTTAATTTCATACTGCAAACATTTCTGTGTATTGACAAAACTGTGATGGATTTATGCTTTGGTCTGTCTCCGGCTTGAGCAATTCTACTCATAATGAAGAAAAATGCCACCCAATAATTGGTTTTATGCCACTTTTCCATATTGTGGCAGTTGTGGTAACTCTTAGCTGTGTTAAACATAAACCTTGGGGATTTTTCCATGTTGGTAGCTGTTCTGTAACTGAAAGAGAAGCTGAGGCCTAAAAGAAAGCTTAAAACTCTGTGAGAAATCCTCTAAACATCGCCATTTCTGTTGTTTTGATAGTGAGAACCCAGGGTTGTGTTTGGATGCTGAAGTGGCCTTAGCAACGGGGCAGTTTCTTGCCCCTAGCAGTCAACAGTCCAGCAGCGCAGCTTCCCGCTACTCTGAATCACGGGGAGAAACTCCATGCTCATTCAATGATGAAGATGAAGAGGATGAAGATGAGGATTCTTCCTCCCCAGAATAAGGACAGTAGAAAATTGAATATACAAAATGCTGCTCATAAATGTTCTTAATGGGGGCTCCTGTTTGGATTTTACTGAAGTTTCTTGCCTTGATTTGCACTGTGTTCAGTGAAGGAGAGTGGAAGCTTCAAAACAAATTCATTCACAGCTGAAATTGAACACTTTCTATAAGTGAACACAGAACAACACACAGACACAAGAGCAAAGTGGGTTTTTATCAGCTATAACCAAGGAAAAGAACAAACTCCCTGGAGATCTGGCAAAGTGAACATCAAGTTCACATTTTCCATTTTGGGACATTCTTTCTCAAGTCTCCATCTCCCCCTTATCTTTACCAGATGGAGAAGAAAACAGATTCAGTCAACGAATGCCAGTTTTTTCATTGTCTGTTGGCTGCACTACCTTTAGAAAAAGGGGAGAGAGCACGCACAAATGTGCTAAAATAGCTATTTAAAACTATCTTATATGAAAATTGTTCTAGGGAAAAGGGGCTGTTAGAATGTTTGCTTTTTTCTGTTCGACTTGCTGTATAGAAGATTCTTAATATAAATTGCAAGTGATTAAATGAATCTTAAAATAGTTTAAATCCATTTAGATACTCTAAAGTAACAATAGTTTGTCTCTTTTGAAAGGTTCAGATGTTCATTTATACTGCAGACCTAATTTATTATAAATAAGTGATTATTCTTAGCCATTATTAAGCAGTCAGGATAAAAACAGCACTATTCTCTGCACCAGCGTTTTCAAGGAAAAAAGTTTTAAAATTATATTTCTCAACTATAATGTGTCCAGTGCAGCTTCTCCTTTACTGCTCTGCCTTTATAATCCCTTGGATTTTATAGCAGGTGTTGGGTTTAAAAAAAAAAAAGCCTCTCTGCTGAGGCCCTCGTGCCGCACGTGTTCCAGGCAGTATTTTCATGTTCAGAGTGCGGAACCTTAAAGTCATAGGTTGAGGTTCTTTGGAAAAAAATTACATGTTACCAGTGCATCATTTCATGTTTTGCATTCTGGTCAGCTTGGGTTGTGACAGACTGACTTTCTTCAAATGAACCACTGCACTCACCTGGATGCGCTTTGAAAAGCAGCATCAAACCACTACTTAAAAGCATTTGAGGCTGAAGTCACACACCACCAATCCCACTGAGCTGTTAAATCAGGCGACAGGAGGCTCCCTGTTCCATGAACATCACATCCAACCCTAAAGGCCTTTAGAATAAACCCTTGAATATCAGAGCATAATACACTCTTCCATGGTTTTTCAACACCCAGGATTTTAACTAGGCTCGAAGTTAACTATTTTTAATTGGGTAAATCCAGTTTAAAATGGTGTTACTTCTCTTTAGTTTTTATACCATCTGTAAGTAGTGACTTGTTTCTGAGTAGCAGTGTGTGGGCTGTGGGTGCTCACGGACCTTGGCTCCCTTTCGATGCGAGACGAGGCAGCGAGTAACGCTGCTCCTTGCCTGGGCCATGGCAGCAGAGGGGACCCCGACTGCCGTGGCCACTGCTCCGGCAGCCGTGTGGGGTTTGGCCACCACCTCCTGTGCAGACAGACCTGTGCTCAGCCCCCAGCCTGAGCTGGGAGATCAACAGAAGCTCCAGCTGAAGGGCCCCCTGGCTGTGCCACAGGACGTAACTGGCTGAGTACAGGACAGGGAAAATGGCCAGGAACATCCAAGCTCACCTGCACGTTTGCATTAAACGTTAAAGCATCCAGATAGAAACTCTTCACAGGTAGTTCAGCTCCTGCATTGTTCAGGTGCAGCTCTGGCCGAGCAAGGGCAGCCATCCAGCTCACACAAATTAAAGGAATTCTCACACGCCTGCGTGTTACTCACCCTCTGGGCAAGACTGTTAAGGCTGTCCTGGGCTCATGGCTCACAGGCAGCAGCAGACTGAGGGGATCCACACCACTTCAACCAAATCTGTAATGCTACCTCTAGAGGAAGAAAAGCTTTACAAATAAAAAATAATATTCTCACTGAGAAAGTCGGTGCACTGGATTGAAGTGGTTCACTTTGAAAATGAGAGATGGAGAGGTAACAGATGCCTCTGGAATTTTCAGCTTCATGTCATTTCATTAAACTGATAATTGCCTTTATTCTTAAAACCCATTGTTTTTTGAAGACCTCTCCTGTCAGTCCCCTTTTGCTGGAGAGGGCAGATCAAAGATACCTGATCTATGCAAGATTCCCAAGGAACTCTTACTGAGGGGAACATTTTCTAAAGTTATTATTCCCTCCCTCTGCCAGTACATGAGGGGTGCATTTATATGCTTTCTTCACATTTCCCACTCAAGATCTTTTTAAAAAGAAAAATGCTATGAATAATTCCTTTGAACTATAAGAACCTGGCAAAAAAAGGCTTCCTGCCCAGAAATGGAATGTGTTTTACTAGCAGTCATGTGCTTTGTGCTTTACAGGAGGGAGATGTTTAGTGAAATCTCCCCTCCATTGATGTCCCCTGTCCTTTTGCCTGTGGGCAAACTTAAAGCAATCACCTTTTTTAGTTTTAAACAAAATATCTAGGAGCACATAACACTTTTTTAGACCATTGAACCAAGACTTTGTGCATTCCCTGAACTAGTTGAATAAAAAGCACAAAACAAGTTAGAACATTTACAAGAGGCTTCAAAAGGAAATTCTTCCCTTGGGATCCTTTGTGCCAAGTTCCAGTTGAGGACGAAGTTCAAGTAAAGCACTGCGGTCTTGTGGTTGCACTGCAGACTGGGAACTGGGAGAATTTTGGGCCTGATCCAGCCATAGTCACTCATGTATCATCTCAGGCAAGCTTTGCAATTGTTCTGTTTTTTTAAAAAAAAAAAGAAAAAAAATCACAAAACCCCCAAAGAAGCCCCAGGCAGCAGCAGGAGCTCCCAAGGCAGCCATTGTATCTGCACTGAGCTCGGAGCCATTCTGAGTGACAAGGGGATGGAGAATATTAAGCAACCGCAGAGCTCCCACAAAGCTAATGGCAGTGGCTGTGCTCCGTTGCTGCCACGTGCAGGCCCTCCCTCCCTTTGAGAAGCAGCAGTGGAGCATTTCCAGGCTCAGCTGGGCATTAGCAAGCCTGGTTTTCCCATTTTCTACGCAATTGCCATCATCTCCTGTCGCGTGCAATACCCTTGACATTCATTGCTATGGACCCAGTAGCTCCTGGTACCAGATGGGATCTCTTGTAAGACAAAGTTAACATTCCAGTTTTCATGTGTCTTGGAACACTATTTCTTGGTTATACATTCAGTGAGCACTCGGCTCCAAGCAATGTAATGCTGGGTGCAAGTGCTTTTATGTATTTTGCAGTAAACAAACAGCTTTATTGCTGGACTTCTTACTTTATGGTGTTGGAAAAAAAAATAATCTAAATTTGACCTTAAAAATCTTGGATTTTGGTTTTTAAGATTGTATTAAGGTGCCAGTCTTCTCATTTCCCTGCTGGGATTAACGGCAGCAATCCACCTGCTCTAGGAACGTGTGTATTGGAATAAAGGCTGACACAAATGACACTGGGTACATGAAGGCATCATATTAACTAACCCTCGTACCAGCCACACTGCAGATATTTCCATTTTGGTGAAGGCTTTTTTGTTCAGTTTTTCAAACTATAGCTTGCAAATACTCCTAATCCCTGCAGCTACTGTGAAGTGCTGAGCACACAGAATGCCCACAGAAGGACTTGTGCTGATGAACCAGCTCAGCCTGAAGGAACGTCATGTAAAAAGGCCTAATAACCAAATTTTAATCCTTGTTGGTTTGGGTTTTCTTAAGAAAAACAAAACCCCTCAATTTCCTGATTTCATGCTTTAAATGCTTGAATTTAGAACTCCACATTTAAGGTTTTAAATGCCAAGAGCTCTGCTGACCATTTCCAGCATTTTAATTCAAGAGCACGGCTGAAACTTAATCCCATTTGAACACTGGGCAATACTCATTTTTATGATTAACTGCCTTTTTTCAGCTGAAAATCATCCAGGCACTCTATCGAGAAGACTGCTTTAAGTGAGCTAAAGCTGTTTGGGTTTGGGATTCATTTAAAACCAAAGCTGGGTAAGCACAGGGTGCAGCATACAGCAAACAAACCTGCTGACCCTCATTTACAGCTTTTCTTTACAAGAGTCTCTCAGGAACAGAAGTGGTTGAAATAACGAGATAGAATGGCCCTGGGAAAAGACTAAATGGGCTTTTTAAAGTTTTGATTTAAAACATTCTAGCAAAAATCCTGCTCTGTGGTGCCATCCTTCTGCTTAGTGCAGGCTTGTCCAATTTAAAGAAAGGCAGCAGCTGAGTTGCTGGCAAGGCCAGGTCTGTTTGACAGCCCTTCAGCACGGGGCAAGGTGCCTGTGGCAGCATTCCTGATGAACAAGGAGGAGGTTTTGGGGTTTGAAAACAGGCCACTTCTTGAATTCTGCCCTTTGTCTAAAAGCAATATGCCAATAAATCATCCATAGTGTCTGATTATCACACATCTGCCCCTGCAGCACGAAATACTTCATTTTCTGCTGGCAGGTGTTCACATAACTAAGTCCTGATACCACAGAACTTCCTGAAATGATCATTCCTTAGGCTTAACCAAGTTCCCAAATCAGATTCTCTCTTTCCTATTTAGCTATTTATTAGAATTCAGTCTGGTGAGTGTTTTTAAGAGGCTGTGAGCAACTCTTCTCCCCTGGACCCAGGTACACTGCCAGAAAAATCCCCACACCTCTTAACTCCCTGCTGTTGGCTGCCCTGCTCCACCTTGCCCTCCTCTCAAGTCACTGCAGGGCTTCTCGTACAGGTGCTTCCTATCACCTTCAACCTGATTACCTGTGCGGGCATCCCTGGATACCTAACCCAGCTGGCATTGACTGCTAGGTGAGGAACTGCTGGAAAAGCTGTTTAGGGAGTGCATATTCATTCTACAACTGTAATACACCTCCCTCGTCCAGCCGACCCCAAAGAGCAGCCCAAACCGAACTGCTTTCTTTCTGCTTATATCTTTTTGACCATACCCAAGAATCCAACATTTAGGATATCCACCTGAGCTGCAGGACACCCAAAAAGCCTTGCTCACAACTGGGCAGAAGAAACATCTGAGATCTAACGATCCAAATCCCAGGAGAAAGCCTCCTGCTTAGGAACAATATGGAGCAAGGGATAATGTTCTCCCTTCTCCAATAAGAAAAGCAGGCTGACCTGATCAGGACGAGGGCCATGGTAATTCCAAGCAGACATAGGAACCTCCCAGTAGCCCCGATGTGCAGCTGCTCTTTGTATTCTGTAGTGCCACTTAAATCTTTTGACTGCTCTACGTGCCACTCAACTACTCGGTGCTCTTCAGGCACAGGGCTGTAGATCCATAAACTCCATGGAACAGCAGGATTCAGCTCTGGAAAATTTATACAGTTGTAGATGTAAATCAAACCCATCTATGCAGCAGACAGGAGACTTTTCCCAAGACAGAAGGAGTCTTTAGCAGTCTCATTCAAAGCAAAACAGAGATGTTAACCCCTAGGCTTGTGTGGTTCCTGTGCCTCCCATGGAGCAGCAGTGGCACCCAGAGATGAGGCAGTCGGGGGGAGGGGAGGGGGGGAAGAATTAAAAACCCACATATCCATAGCCCTTCCTACTGAAATGTCTGAGTCACATTATTCTGAACAGCTACCAAAGTTAAAACATAGAGCAGAAAACGTTAAGGCCACAAAAACACTCTCCAGGTTTTTTTGGTGGTTTTGTTAAATCCATAATGAAACTTTAAAAATTAGTAGCTAATTGCTAGGTTGTGCTAATGCATTTCCCACTAGAAAATGACCAGCTGAATCAGGACCCAGCAGACATGTCTGGTACATTGCCTTGTCTCTGGAGCCAGGCTGTACCTAGGAAAAATGCTCATACCAGTCTATGCCAGTGTGATGACCCTGTATCTCAAGAGCACCTACTGTGAAAACATCAGCCCTCCTTTGAACAAACTGGTAAGAACTGGGATGAGCTCATCCTCGTTCCTCAGGTCCTCACTGCTAATAATGTCGTAGGACCAAGGCAGCAGCCTTTGCACATCCTGCACTGCGCCAGGAGCAGGGAGCCAGCAAGAGCAGGCACAGCTCTCACGCAGCGCGTGGCTGTTGGCACCGCATAGGTGGTCGGGCAGTGGATCGGTCCCTGCACAAGGCCAGCGTCACCGAGCCACAGCAGCTGGGGGTGAGGAACCAGGCCATCCGTCCCCCACCACTTTGTGACATCTACCATGTTCTACATGGGCTTGAGCTGTACAGACACTTCCTTTTTATGCTTAAAATGCAGGAACCACTTGAAAGTCCATTAGCTTTTATAGAAAATAAGACTCCTTTTTTGTTGTTTAAGGAGGCCAGCACAGACAAAGTGGTTCTCTGATCTCTTCCAATGCTGAACCCAAAGAAGGGTTTGCAAACATGGTGGGTGGGAAGCACAGACACATTGACAAATCCAATTTATGAGGATGCTAACGATACAGGATTTGAAGTTTTAATTAATTTTTGATCCACCCATCTCACTCTCCTCCCTCCCCCCCAATATGCTTGGGCACGAAGTGTCACCCAAACACTTTGTTTCTCCCTTCCTTTGTGCTAAATTCCTGTGTCTTCAGGAAAGTCCAGGTTGCCCATTCATCTTTTTTAAACAATTTGCTGCATATTTTTGAATTCTCCATAGATTTCTTTCTTTCCAAATACCTTTAAATTATAAACTAAAGTTTTATTTTTGCAGAAAGACTGCTATTAAGCTATGCTGATTTTTTTTTTGTCCTGATGAAATAGTGTTAATTTCTACTACCACATTGTATGTGGCTAGGAGTAGTGTAAAAAGGATGTGATAGTATTACGTGTGCTTTAAACACTGACAAAGATATAAAGAAAAAAATGCATATACGAAGTTTTACTTTCCTAATAGGAACACTGGCATTAGCAAATAGTATATTTGAACCAATAGGAAATATTACTTTGTAGTAGCAAACACTTTGTAAATAAAAACTTGTTATTTTTTTAATGGAAATTTTATAGAAGAAGCTATTTCTGTATACTCAATTGATCCCATGATTACTGAAAATGCTGCAGGTTGGAATTGTACATTGCAAAATGGGGCTGGGGAGCAGCCTGAAGTGAAAACTGTACGCATTGGAGAAAAACATCCAGATGTCTGTGAACAGGAAGGTAAAGCTGAGCTGTAGAAGAACTGAATAAAAGAATTTCAAGGCAATGGGACTGGTCTTGTTTTTGAGAAAAACATTGTAGAATAAAGTTGCTCAAGGTTAATGTTGATGGTAACAAAAAAAATAAAGGAACCTCTTACTTCACAATTTAATTTCCAGGAACTATTGCATCCTTTGGTATTTAGAAAATAGATCCAGAAACCTAGCAACTGCAGCCCCCCAGTAGGTTCTTTTCTTCCAGGGAAAAGAGGTGAGACTGCTGAGATCCTCACACTTTGACAAAGCAACTCACAAAGCGTGTAGGGAGGTGCCCATCCCCATCTCATCCAGACATGCACCTCTGTACCTAAAAGTAGGCCTCAGAACAGCCGATCCACCACCACATCAAACTGAATGCACGCTTCACACAGGCTTTTTTATTCTGTTTCTTAGAAGGGCTGGGTCTTTCTACCGAACAGTGAAGCCTGTGAGACAGGAATTCACTGTGTTCTCCTCAGGTGCTGTGTTCCAGTGCCCCGTGTGCTCCTGTCCTGTGGGTGCATCAGCAGCATCGTATCTTTCCACTCACTTCCCCATATCTTGTTAGCAAGAATCCAAAGACTAAGAATTTAGGTGACAGTAAATACAGTCCCTCTTCATCGTCTGTGTTGGTTTTCCAGCTCCACAGATTACAAACACACCAAGTCATTTCACGATGCTTGTTTTTTCCCCATGTGCACAGAAGACCCATGACTCAGTATTTCTTAATTCAAACCAGCTACAGTAAAGGTGAGAGACAACAGGAAACAAGGTGCAAACCTGTAAATTCATTCTTGAGTAATAAACAAAGAGCAACTCTAGCATAGACCCCTTTCATTTAGAATGTACTGGCACTTCCATGAACAGGTTTGTCAGACTGCAGTCGGCCTCAAATACCTGACTAAAAACTCCTGTCACATGGATTTTATGAGCAAGAAACACAACTGAAGAAAAGAGATGGCACAGTCTTGATGGCAGTAACACAGATATCGCTTATTTAAAAAAAGAAAGTCTAAAAATCTGTACCTCCTTTTGCGTCAGCACCACACAAGTTGCTACCAGAAAGATTCATGAACCCTGAACTAATGGTGACACTGGCTGCAATAAATGCCCTCTGAAGAATCTAAAAGGACAGGTTTTTGTTGGCAGCTACTTTACCTCTTTGTGCCGCATTTTCACCTGGGGATCTCCCCCTCCAAGAACCCAACACAGAGACCGAGAAAATGTTAAAACACAAAAATTTTTCTTCTAAGTAAGAACTACTCAGCATGGTTCTCTAAGAATGGAGAAGCCTGAAAGCAGTTCTCTCTGGAATTACAAATGCTTTTGGTCGGTATTTCTTTGACTGCCCAATATGACAGCATCACACAAACTTCTTTTTCTTCACATAAATCTATATGTTTTCTAAAAAAAGGAATCAAGCCATGGTAACTGCTGCAGCAGTGAGGTGGTCCATGCTAACAACATCAACAGAATATTAAGCCAACAAGAAATCTTTTCCTTGGATAAAAATAAAGTCTTTAAAATCTTATGTTGCTGGATTCCACACATTCTGTTAGGAAGCAAAAAGATCTCGACACATTCAGGGAAACCAGAAAAAGAAACCCACCAAAATTGTGTAGGTTTATTATTCATTAAACTTTGCCTCAACCCAGAAGATAAATCTGAACAATACCTCATTGTGGAAGCCTGCTGTCACGAGCCACGTCCCTGACTGCGTGTGATTTGTGTAGGCTGCTCCTCAACATGGTTCAGCTGCACTGCAGCGCCCATCCCTCGTCTAGACAACTCCTCCTTGCTCTTGGGGTCCTACCTCATACCAAATTCCTACTCCACTGCTCCTACTGTAGATCATTTAAAGGCTCAAAACCTTAATGTCACTGGGATTGTCTCCTTGCTGAAACCCCTGTTCAAGGGTAACAAAACACAAAAAAAGTTCCTCGGACCAACCATACTTCACAAGGGTTAAAGCAAGCTGTCCCAGAAAACAGACCGGGGTCTGCACCCCTGCCTATCAGTTCTTACAGCTGTCACTGAGACAACTGACTGCAGCCATGGTTTTGACACATTTCAAGAATCCCTCACCAGTCATTCCGAGAACTCACAGCTCCACGAACCGTAACTGAAAACCATCGTCCCAGGCATGGCTGAGAAGGAAGTGATGTAAAAGTCTGCAACAACGAGATGACATCAAAAGAACTGGCAAACAGAAAAGCTCGTGTTCTTCCAGCACTAGGCAGCAAACAGAGTTACAAAACGGCAAAGTTATTGAAGCACCATTGATTTAGAATGCATGAAACAATGAAACCAATACTCACCTGTAGTTGAAATTATCTGTGCTAACCCATTAAGGTCATTAAAAGCCAGGTTGTGCAGCAATGCAAACACACAAATAATACAATTAACTAACCTATCATCATTATTTTTCAAATATTAAGTAACAAAAATCCTGTTTAATACCATATTATATGAAAAGCAGCAGACTATGTTTTTACAGCAGCTGCTGGCATAAACAAGATCATTATCTTTTAATAAATAAGCACCACAAAGACATAAATTTCTTGGCACATTTAGGAGTTAAAAAACATTTCAAATCAGTAAACCACAATAACGGTGGGAAAATGTCCTAGCATTTACCTGTGTACAATTTAAGCCTCTGGCTTTCCGGAATGAAATTAAAGAGCATGCAGAGCTCTCAGTAACAGGACTGGGCTGAGGTCATGAACCAGAACAAGTTCCTGCAAGGTGAGGCAGGGTGTGAACTCACCGTAGAGCGCTCACACTGTGGCTGCCTTCGCTGCGCCCCACAGAGAGGGGCTCTGTGGGAAAGGGATGGGTCCTTGAGCAGCCTGGTCCAGTGGGAGGTGTCCCTGCCTATGGCAGGGCGTGGAACCGCATGGGCTTTGGGGCCCCTTCTGACCCAAACCATACCATGAGTCTCCGAAACTGTGACTTAAGGGGGGGGGGGTTGGTGGAACCACAGAATGTCCTGAGTAGGAAGAGACCCGCAAGGACCATCGAGTCCAACTCCAGCCCCTGCATAGGACACTCCCAACATTCATACCGTGTGGCTGAGTGTTGGCCAAATGCTTCTGGAATATTGTCAGCCTTGGCGCCGTGACTGGTTCCCTGGAGAGCTGTTCCAGTGCTCCACCACCCTCTGGTTGAAGAACCTTTTTCTAAGATCCACTCTAACTCTCCCCCGGCACATCTTCCTGCCATTCCCTCAAGTCCTGTTGGTCACCGGAGAAGCAGCGGAGCCCCCGCCGCAGCTGCCGCTGTTTTAGGGCCGCCTCCCAGTGAAGCACCAGAAAAAGAGATGTTCGCGTGTTCCCGTGCTTTGTTCAGAGACGGCTACTGAGCCGTAACTGCGGAACGGCAAGCGATGATCACAGCAACCGTGTGGTTCTCCTTTCCAAAAACACCTCTGTCGTTACAGCCTGCACCTGCCCGGTTCCCGTGTTTGCTCCGGCCCCGTATCGCTGACACAGGGACACGGCCCGGGCTGCCCCCACAAGCAGAGGCGCCGCCGGCCGAGGGGAAGCCCGGGCCGGCCGGGACACAGAGCCCGAGCTGCACACAGAGCGCCCGGGCGGGTTTGCTACCGACGGCGGGCGGAGCCGAACCTTCCATACTGCCGGGAACGGCGGCCGCGGAGCCCGAGCGAGCAGCGCCCGACACGGCGGGAACGGGCGGAGAGGGGCTGGGGGGGGCGCCGAGGGCGGGAAGGGAACGGGCGCGCGCCGAGGGCGGGAAGGGAAAGGGACGGGCGCGCGCCGAGGGGTTGGGGGGTGCGGCGCCCCCACAGCCAGCACGGCCCCAGCCGCAGGGACCATCGAATCCAGCTCCTGCCCCTGCACAGGCCGTTCCTTTAGGGCTTCTACAGGGAGCTCCAGAGGGTGAAGCACAGCCTCACAGAGTGGTTTGGGCTGGAAGGGACCCCAAAGACCATCCTGGCCTTGAACACCTCCAGGGATGGGGCAGCTACAGCTTCTCTGGGCAGCCTGTGCCAGTGCCTCCCCACCCTCATGGTGAAGAATTTTTTCCCAATGTCCAATCTAAATCTTCCCCCTTCCAATTTAAAGCCATTCCCTCTCATCCTGTCCTTGTAAAAAGCCCCTCCCCAGCTTTCCTGAAGCCCCTTTCAGTACTGGGAGGCTGCTCTAACGTCTCCCCGGAGCCTTCTCTTCTCCAGGCTGAACAACCCCAACTCTCAGCCTGTCCTCATAGCAAAGGTGCTCCAGCCCTCGCAGCATCCCTGGACCCATTCCAGCAGATCCATAAGGACACTGTAGGTCAGCAGTGTTCAGCTACAAGAATTGGAGAGTAGAGTATTTTAATTATTTTTTAATAGAGAAAAATTGGCCAAACCCCAAGTTCCTGGGAGATGCTTCAACCCACGCTCCTTTTAAAACCTTCATGGCAGTGCCTGCGACTTTCCCCTCCCTGCCAGGATTTATGAATTTTAGGGAGCCAGTCCCATATAAAGTGGCCTCTCACCACGAAGAAGAAAGATTGTTACTTCAAAATTCTGAGAATACAGAGTAATACAGAATAATCATGACAGGGAGAATACGGTGACATGATGTGTGTGAATTCTATCTGGTATTAATTGGAGATAAATGATTCTGCCAAACACTTGGATCTAATGGGTGGTGAAGCTCTGAAGGTGAAAAACCTGAACTGTTTTAAATACATTGGAGAGTTAAAAAACACAAACAGCTCTGAAGAATATGCCGACAAATACTTCAAGATGGAAAAGATCCAGTGCTTGCAAAACTCCCTTTAAGTGAGACCTTTTTGTTTTAATAATATTAAACACTAATAATAATAATATCTTAACACTAAGATAACATTTTCACATTACCAAAACAAAGTAGTTAAGCATTAATAATAATAGTAAATTAACCAAATTGCAGAAACAGCTGCTATACCTATTGCTAATGAGATAACTTTGCCTGAGCTGCAAGTGAACACAGCTGTGGTCTCTTTGCTGCCAGGTGAGTCCTTCCAAGCTGATTTTTATTGCTACTATTACTTTCAAACTTTCCAGCGTCTCATATTTTCTCATCACCTCACTAGCATGATTAAAGCCAAGTTGGAACCATTCTATGCTTACAAACTTTATTCATGTTCTGCCAAATTCCTACCTACAGTTTTCTGACATCACACAATGCATTAAGACTATTAAATTAAGACTGAATTATAGGTCTCTTCTGTCTAGGGTCCATCGCCAAATGACTGAGTCAACTACAACAGAGCTTTTATCAGCTCAGTATTTGTTGGCCCTTGAGCAGCAGAAGAGGCCTGATAAAGATTGTACATTACCTGAGGACTCTCCCAGCCATCTGTTTATCTGTTTAAATATAAAGAAATGTGTGATTGGCATGATAACAACCGGGTATATCACCAGAGACACAACAATTCTGAGAAATAAAGCAGCTCTGGTTCTATTCAATCTATGAAGAATTTTCAGAGTCCAAAGAATTCTTGCCAGAATCAGACATAGGTCTCATTAGTTCCTTTCATGGAGGAATACTCCTATTTTAAACCTTTGGAAAAATGCATCCATTACATAGTATATTACAGGACTAATGAGCTGTTCAGTTAAATATGCTGCACTAAAAGATAATTACAGCCAAAGATACTCCACTCTGATTGCTAATGGGTATAATTCTTCAAACTTTGGGTTTATTCCTTTTCACTTAAATAGTTAAACTTGTGTTAGAAAGAGATAAAAATATCAGTAGTAAGAGGGCAAAAAAACCCCACAGATAGATAGAAAATACAAGCCCTGTGCTCTGCTCAGTGCCTGACAGGGCACGCTGGCTGCTGCTGCGTGCAGAAACTGAAAGCCTTTTGCACAGACTCCCACAGCACCAGCAGCTCTTCAGGCTGTGGAAGAGCCGTTACAGATTCCTAACTTTACCCGATTTTCACTGTGCTAGGTTTTTGTGTTCTTAAGAGGGGCTGGGTAAGCAGGAAAATACAGAACACATCTGCGATCCAGAACGAGTTAAGGAGCCTTGTGCCCGAGCTCCCTGCAGACAAGAACAAGGTGAAGCCTCTGACAAGCGCAGGCAGGCAGCTCTGGCTCAGCAGATAGCAGGGAGATGAACTCAAGGGGCAAAGATACGATTCCAGCAGCCGTTCATGTCCTAGGGAGATTTCAGAGAGCTCTTGTCATGCTTTAAGTCACGGCTGCATTTCTGTTTGTCAGAGTGCATTTGCTAGTTGCACTGCTGGGTTTCTATATGCAAGCCAGCCTACAGCAGTTTCCAGTAATGGCATCTTATGCAATTTTTGACCTACTTTAACGCATTGGGGCACTTGGAAACACGAGATCCACTGCAGTAGCTTTTTGCTTGACTGTGTTACACTGCAGCAGCAAGCAAATCTTTAGACAAATACACTCATTCACTAAAATACAGGTGACAAAGAAAAACAGACTTCAGTTTTCCAGGTATTTGTCAAACCATCAGGAGTATGCAAATCAACCATCATACCTATTATTTTCAGCTAGAAACTGCACACATTATTTCAAAAAGATCAAACTGTCAAAAAATCAGGAAGCTGTTAATATACACTTACTTGTGTGCTCTTCCTCAGCCTCTCTAGGTTGCTGTTCCCTGAAGACCACTGCTTAGCACCTGAAATCAGGGCTTGTCTGTGTTCTGATGAAACACTACAGGGTTAGTGACAAATAGAACTTTTCTTTTGTCCCCTCAGACAGCTGTGGTGGAGAAGAAAGTTGTCATCTTCTAGTCATCCACCTACACTCTAACAATACACTCAAGGTCTCGGAGGAGTTAGAGGTCTTCTCTAAGAGGACCTTTTGATACTCTTCTATTATCTTTTTCACTACCAAGCATGAAAACACCACTGTGGGGCAAAACACCACTACCGAAGGAAAGACAGCAAACACAATTCCGCTATTAACAAGAACTAATCTTTGAAGAGCAAGAAAAAAATGGGATGACCATCTTTAATCTTCCTTCTCCCACATGAGAAAGAGGACTGTGATATAGTGATTTTATAAGTTAACAAGACATATTCCATAGTCTGTACATTCCAGATTTGTAATCTGATCAAGGTGTCCGACCACAGCTGTTTGAGTGGATCTGCAGGCACCTGTCACTGCATACTCTGTCAAAGTTCAAGATCTACCAACCACTGGTTTTTTTTCAGAACAATCCTGGAAAGGTTTGTTTGTTTTTTTTCTTCTCCTGGTTCTGTTATTAAGACATCAGGAACATTTTAAGCCTGGCTGAAGCAAACTTGTATCTGACTTATACACCCATCCATGTGTATTCTATATCCATGGTCACAACTCCCTATTCTGACCAAGTGGTTTTATCGCCTTCTGTCAGGTCATCCTGCATTAATGAAATAATGCTCTCTCACCTTAAAAATCTAGATACTTAGATATGATTTTTGACAATAAATCTCATACAATCTTGATAATTTAAACCTACAGCACTTCTCCCACACAGTCAAAATATAGTCCAAATGACATCCAGTATAATTCACCAACAGCTATTTTCCTCATTTCTTTAATACACAGCTCTCACTCCTGCCCTGCCATTCCTGTATAATTTGTACCTTACTCCTACAGTGCCCCTAATGATCTCACTTTTACTATTTTCCTGAAATGCTTTGGCTTTAAGTGAGGATATTCCTACAGGTAAACCCTTAAAACTACAAGCGTTTTGGTGTACACTTGATTTGGGGTCAGTTACTTCTGTGTCGTGTTAAAGGGGCTTCACATAATGAAGGTTGTTCTTCACTGTGTTATTCTTTTATAGTCTTTAAGATAATAAAATGAAGAGGTGTTTCAGACTTTAACTGTAGGTTAATGCATCACCCTGAATCTCTCTGCAAACTTTCAGTACCTATCAATCAGCTTCACTCATTTTTCATTTGAAAATTGTGTAACTGATAGACATCTAGATCTGTTCTGCTATAGATGGAATTTACACTGGGAAAACATATTCCTTTTGTCCTGTAAGCTGCCCCCATTCTTCCTAAATTCAACTTCTCTTTTCTGTATTATTTTCTAAACTGTCTGGTACATTTCACAAAAAGGCTACTCGAGGAGCTAATAATTGATCATACAGCTCTCAAAACCTCCTCCCAACAGATCGTATTTTACCTCTTTTAACTTTTCTCCTATCCATAATGCTGCTGGTTTGCACATAATTCACTTCAGACCTTTCCAACAATCTCTTAACAGTTTCAAGAAGCTTCCTTATACCCAAGAAGGAAACTACTGTACATACACAGAGGCATTACAAACCCTCCCTGTCCTGTGCCTGATGCCCCCCCAGTTCCCAACCAGTCCACATTACATCCTCCTTTTCTTAACAGCTGTTGTGTTACCTTTGGGAAGTCTCCTCAACCCACAAACAAACAGAGCTATCAATCTAGACTGAACAAACTACCTATAGTGACATTACCCCTCTTTTAAAACTTACACCCTCCTCCCACAAAACTTCCTTTCTCTTTGTAGCACAAGGGTTGTAAGCCTGAAGATGAAACTGCACTACAAGGACCTTGCACTGGCCGCAAACTCCTCCAATTCAAACTGTATGGCTGCCCTCAGGAGAGGGCACTTGCTCTTGGCAACCACAGACCATCCACTGAAAGGACATACATAGAAAACATCAAGTGAAGTAACTGAGACGCTCACCACCAATTAAAGAAATTTATCTCATCTATCAATCAACAGTCCTGACTGACTGGAGACCAGTAAATGTAACTCCCACTTACATGAAGGATCAGAGGGAGGATCCAGGGAACTCCAGGGTTGTCAGTTTGACCTCGGTACCAGGGAAGGTCACGGAGCAGATCATATTGAACGCTATCACACAGCACATGCAGGACAGCCAGGTGATCAGACCCAGTCAACATGGGTTTATGAAAGGCAGGTCCTGCCAGACCAATCTGATCTCCGTCTATGACAAGGTTACCTGGTTAATGGACAAGGGAAAGGCTGTGGATGAGGTGTACCTGGACTTCTGTAAAGCCTTTGACACCGTTTCTCACAGTGTTCTGATTGAGAAACCTGGACAGGCACATCCTCTGCTGGGTAAGAAACTGACTGGATGGCCAGGCCCAGAGGGTGGTGGAGAATGGAGTTCAATCCAGTTGGAGGCCGGTCACGAGTGGTGCTCCCCAGGGTTCAGTCCTGTTCAATCTTTATTAAAGATCTGGACAACGGGATCGAGTGCACCCTTAGCACGTTTGCAGATGACACCAAGCTGGGTGGCAGTGTAGATCTGCTTGAAGGAAGGGAGGCTCTGCAGAGGGATCTGGACAGGCTGGATCCATGGGCTGAGACCAACGGGATGAGGTTCAACAAGACCAAGTGCAGAGTCCTGCACCTGGGACACAGCAACCCCCTGCAGCGTTACAGGCTTGGGGAAGAGTGGCTGGAGAGCTGCCTGGAGGAGAAGGACCTGGGGGTGTTGATTGACAACCGGATGAACATGAGCCAGCAGTGGCCAAGAGAGCCAATGGCATCTTGGCCTGGATCAGACACAGCATGGGCAGCAGGACCAGGGCAGGGATTGTGCCCCTGTACTGGGCACTGGTGAGGCCACACCTCGAGTACTGGGGTCAGTTCTGGGCCCCTCAGTACAAGAAGGACATTGAGGGGCTGGAGCGTGTCCAGAGAAGGGAATGAGGCTGGGGAAGGGGCTGGAGAACAAGGCCTACAAGGAACGGCTGAGGGAACAGGGGTTGTTCAGCCTGGAGAAGAGGAGGCTGAGGGGAGACCTCATCACTGTCTACAACTGCCTGAAAGGAGGCTGTGGCAGAGCGAGCGTTGATCTCTCCTCTCAAGTGACAGGTGATGGGACAAGGGGAAATGGCCAGAAGTTGCACCAGGGGAGGTTCAGACTGGATCTTGGGAAGAGTTTCTTTATTGAAAGGGCTCTCAGGCACTGAACAGCTGCCCAGGGAGGTGATGGAGTCACCATCCCTGGAGGTGTTTTAAAAACAGACAGGTGAGTTTTTGAAGGACATGGTTTAACAGAGAATGGGTACGGTTGGACTTGATGATCTCCAAGGTCTTTTCCAACTGGAAGATTCTATGATTTCAATTCAGATTTATTTTTTCAGAGGTGGATTTGTTTTCTTTCATTTTCTTACAAAGACAAGAACCAGAAGAAGAAGAATCAAGAATCTTGTTTCACTTCTTAGAGCAGCTAAACCTCTCTGTACTTCATTGGCTCACCGTGCTGGGCTTCAGTCACTGGAAAAGCTGAGGATGGGGGCCAGGAGAAAAGTCTCAGAAAGCTTCTCTCTTTACACTGAGGCCTGAAGAGAAGAGCTCTGTGAATTAATGAACAGTTTCCTTAGAGATTTGTATGGAACCAGAGGACAAAGTAATGAGCTGCTACTTCAGCTGCCACCTCAATAGCAGGCAGACCCACTCAATCTACTCTTAAGAAAAGCTGCATGAGATCTGTAGCCTTATCTGTGGATTTATTTTAAACTAACATTTAAACCAATCCACCTGAAACTTACCACCACTTGTAAGCAGTGTTTAAATGAAGCAGTTTCCAAGCCCAAACAAATTTAGTGCGAAACTTACAGAATTACAGATGCTCTACTAATTCTATGCTAATCTCTTCCTAAACTTAGAAGTGAAAAGGAGAAAGAAGTTAGGAGTTAACCAAAACCCATTTCAAGCTCCAATGCATTTTCCTTTTTCTCATTAACAAGAACAGCTAAAGTGTTCAATCTGGTACCAAGTAAAAGCCATTAAAATATTTACAGTGTTAGGTGCATCAGTCCCATTTGTAATTAGGAGTGAAGTGGCAGTTTCTGAAGTTAGAATCTACAGCCACAGCAGGTTTAAGAGAGACCTTGTCAGGGACAATAAACCATTGAGGAGTTATCACTGTGGGGGCTCTCTTGTGTCAGAAAAACAGAAATAGCACTAATATGCTCACAAGCCACAAAATATTTGGGTACTGGAAGGACACATTTTTATTCGATATGACTGTAAAGCAAATTCAAAGATTATAATCCTCTAACATATAATATACACAGCTAAGTATATTTTCTAAAATAAAATATGGGATTACATTTTTTGTTTCAAATACTTTGAAACCTATTAGCCCTTTGAAGGAAATGCTGCCAAATCTACAGTAAAGTCTTAACAATTCTGATCCATTAATGCAAAATGGAGATGGGGCACTGCTTCCACAGATTCATGCAATACTCACTGTTCAGAGCTGCATCACATTAAAAGATTTAAGTACATGCTCGTGAATATAACTTTGAAATTTCCTTTACTGGCTTCTTTAGGTGCTTGCCTGAGATCTAAAGAGACAAAAATTCTTACTTTTAGTCATGAATTATATCAGAACATTTGATCCTAACACACTACACAGTGATGTGCAAACTTCTGATAGCCCTCCTGTTGATTTTCCATTAGGAATCAGCCACCAAACTGCAATAACCTGTCTGCAGCAACATTGACTTCATAGCTGGGTAAATGCTAAGGTAAAAGAGGAGTCACTTTTTCGGTGTGTAGCCCAACACCTGTAACCAAACAAGCACCAGGACAGAGATTCATGATGTGGAACATTGAAGACTAAATGTTACTTTATGTTATTTATCCCACCAGCAGAGCTAATATCAGTAAAGCTTCTAATACAGAAGGGAAAAAGTAAACTGGAAGGAAACCTCATGTGTAATTTTAATTTTTACCTAAAAGGAAAAAAACCCACCAAACTAGAAAAACAACTCACTATTGATGGTGCCTTGAACTAAAAGAAATGTGTACTCTGTCAACGTTTAAATATGCAAAACTTCATGTTCAGCTTCAATCTCTACCTCTATCTCCTACTGAAAGGCACAAAACAAAGAACACACCCCAACTTTGTCTCTATACAGATTCACAACTCCTTTAGTCTACAGCTTGGCCTTTTACTCTTCATTCCCATCCAGACCTTGGAAAGGTGCCTTTGTTATCATTACCAGTGTTCTAGAAGCCATCAGGAAGTAACTGCAAGTCACTGACAGAGGTCATCTACTTCATTATCACTGTAAATAAAACCTTCAGCTAACTTTGTCTCTTGACCATCTTCTCTTCAGCTTCCCTTTTAACCCTGGGGGGGGGTGGGGGTTCATGTATGGGGTGCAAGGGGAGGGGGCATGGCAAAGAGAAGAAGGAATCTCAGCTGAACTGGGCAAGCAGGTTTTCATGGCACCTGCAACAACTGGAAATCTCAGAGTGTTTAGAAGTTCTTGTTCCAGACCTGAAGGCATTGGAGGACACAGTGAGACAAATAAGTATTTACCAGTATAAAGGTTAAAACATTTCAGGTTTCTGGGAACAAGTTAGTAAACTTAAATCTTTAACCATAATTTAAAAATAAGTCCAAGGAACCTTTTACATAAAACTCACATGGTGAAAATTACTAATTTTATCATG
Organism: Dromococcyx pavoninus; assembly: GCA_033558185.1. Lineage (NCBI taxonomy): Eukaryota > Metazoa > Chordata > Aves > Cuculiformes > Neomorphidae > Dromococcyx > Dromococcyx pavoninus. Next base: position 25,447 of record JAUMJL010001574.1, on the reverse strand, counting down.
TCCTAATAGTAAATAATAAATAGTTTATAATTAACAGCTAGATCATTTACTTACTCAAATTCTTAAAACAGAAATAAAAATAAGGAAATGGTTCAGTTTTAATTAAATAGTTCAGCACTACTCATTACCCACGCACATTTTGCATGCTAATTTTCATAGCTGAACCCTTTCAAAAATTTTCTTTCCCATCTCCCCCCAACTTATAACCCTCATGTGATTAATTAAAAAAAAAACAAAACACTTCTACAAAATCTAAGGAGAACAGGAGTTTATTGAATTCTACCTGGCTGAAAAGTGCTGGTGAAGAGTTGCTATTCCATGCTTTGTCTAAATAGATACGTTGAAAGAGAAATTCTTGCAAAAATCAGCTCATTTGAAAACTATTTCTCCAGAACTTCTCACCATTCCTAAGTGAACACAAACATATTTTTTAAATTAAGTGAGTCCTCTTCATTTTCAGATGCAACATCTACATTTTAAATTCCCTCAGGACTATTAAAATATTTTCAAGCAGAATTAATATACAGAGAAGCAATTAGTCATATCTCGAGGAACCCAAGTATCCCAACTCTCAAAGTGCATGATTTAAAACATTAGTAATGGAATATTGAAAGAACATTCTTATTCAGTATTAATGCATGCTATTATTACAAAAGTACCCATTGCATATTTTAAGGAACAACACTTTTGTAGACAACAACAAAAAAGCATGCTGAATGGTATCAGATCAAATAAACCTGTTTTCAATGAGGTTCAACACACTGGTCAAGTCCCATGAAGAGCAGCTTCCTCCAGCTGTGCACCAGTTTAAGCTTGCACAGGTGTTAGTTTTGCACTAACGTGTCTTAGTCTGGCCTCAAACATTTTCAAAGCAGAGCATTAAGACTAAATCTTGAATTTTAGCAATCATTCACCTACTGTGTTTAAACAAAATATTGAAAACCACTGTAAGAATTAGGCATAAAAGCATGTTACGTAACCAATTTAGGCCTAACAAACAGAACGCATGGATATTTACACAACTGCTGATTTGCTGTAGTCTTTAATATTGAGAAGACACCAGAATGTGGACCTCGTGCTCAAAAAAATGACGACCAAAAGAATCAAACAAAAACCTTGGGGAAAAGTAACATAAAATCCACGTCAGTGGAAGCTGTAACCCAGTATAACGGGTGAACTCGGTTTAATGTGAGGGGCAGTCTCAAATAAACCACTCTATTTGTAGTCATTTCAGCAACTGGATTAATAAAAACACTTAAGTTAAAGTGCAGGCAATCCACTCCAAGTCAATAGGATATTTCTATAAAGCAGTTGATGACACCGATTTTCTAATGGATGATGAGGAAGTACACAGAAAATTCAAGATGAAAGAGCAGACAGCGACGTGAAGCATGTTAAAATGATGCAACGAAACAGAGTACATAAATTAACCAGGAACGTTTAATCAAGACAATATTTCTTTTTTTAAACAGAGGTTCTTCGGGAATTGTTTTAATTGGAAAATTATTCCCAGAATACTGAAGCCGTTTCTTTCAAGCAGCTCAGTTGTGTAACTGTTACCAGGACCCTAAACAATTTTAATTGTTCTATATTGATATTTCTGAACTAAAAACTTTTAAAATATTATATAGATTTTATTTGTGCTCCACATATTGCAAGCAATTAACAACACAAAGAAAGATTCAGTTCCTCAGCTAGAATACCAAGATCTCTACCAAGTAGTACATGTACACAATACTTGCACAGTGACAAGCACAAGAAAGTACTAGTTGAGCACTTACTTTCAGAAATCCATACCAACTCTTATAATCCATTTCGGTTCTCCCACGCCACCCAGTCTACAATTTAAGGCATCTCCACACAGCCATCCACCCACCCACTCCCATACACACAATTTATGTTGGAGGTGTTTACTCTTACAAAAATTCACTATGTCAATCAGGTACCATTTATTATTTATCCCTATAACTGTGTCAGCATTGAGAAATGACAGTTAAACCAGTGTTAAATCAATACAATATTTACATAGCACAGCACATTAAGCTTGAGACACTCACTTGGGAGATAAAACCACATTTTAGAACAGGACAAAGGTCACCATTATTATGTGTTGGAAAACAGCTATTTACAGGTCCCTATGACATAACTATAGTCTGTACACTCTTCAATGGGGCAGGCAGAAGCAGGACAGGTTTATTTAGAGGGATTTTAAACATACAATTTGGAAGCATATTATTATGCTACCCTGAACACCACAGACCACCTTAACATTCTCCAAGGTGGTCTCGTATCCTAGAATGGCTCGTCCAGCTGATACAAAACAGACAACACCGTGTTTACTTTGTGGAGAATGTTTTACTCCTGCTATTCAGTCATCTGAACTTTGAAGGCAATTCGTCCCAGAAACTTGTCACGATCATCTTCATTTTTTAAATTAGGTGAGCCCAGGATCTTACACTCGATTGCTATTTCTTCTTTGGTACTGTTGGAGTTAATTGCTAGTTGAACAGCCACCAGAGGCTGTAAATAGTGAGCCTAGTAAACAGAAAGGTGGGGAAAAGATTGGACATATCAGAGCAAGTGAGCATTTCAGTCCACATTTAATCCATCAGAACAGTTAAGGAAAAAGCTAATTAAGAACCCAACCTTTGAAAGCCCAGTCCAACTCAGGTAATGCTTTTTGTTCCAAGTTAGATAATCAGGTGTACATTCTTCATACTATTTCTTATCTAAAACATTCCATTAATTTAAGTCACAGACAGTAATTCAAGGGGCATATGACGCTGCCGCTTCCTACTACCTTGGGTCCGGTTTTTCTAGAATTCAATCAGGACAAACTGAATTATCTTTTTAAAGTGCCTATGAATTAAATAAGACTTCTTTTATACACTGTTAAAGCAGCATTTCATCCAATATTCATAAAGTATTTCCATAATTTATTTAGTTTTTAGGTCAATACTGCTGAGTGCTGATTAAGCAAAATAATTTTCTTGGTAAAAATTTATATAAGCCAGGGCAGCACAAATGACACTACAATATTACAGAAGTATAAGCTTTAAATTTTACTTCAACAACATTTATTTGGGTTTTTTTTTTCCTCATTAACTTAGGAGACTCCCTAATGCATGTCTGTTATTTTTAGGCTATCTTCTCTACCAAAGAAAGCACTACAGGATAGTCAAAGTCTCATTTACAAAGAATTATGGCACGGAAGCTGATGTGCTAAGATCTTTAATGTAAAGTACTAACGTAAGAAGTAGAGTGAAAAAACTACTTTCCTTGGATGATCATTTTACTAATCAAGAATTGTCGTGTGTTCCTATAAACTTCAAACTGGGAGGGGGGAACGCAGCTAGGAAAGACACCCTCCTCAAAATTCTCAGGCTGTAGAATTGTCATCCTATCTGAGGCACCAGTTGAGGTTTATGAGAATCAGAAATAAAACTCCTGCACTTCCCTCAGACAAGTCTTCTTATCACCATGTTTTTCCAAACGGGTACAGAACTTCCTATGATGTTTTGAAGACAGAGGATACCAGAATGGACTTTTACTCAATATAAAATGTGGGGAGAGGGAGAAAAAGAATCAGCGCTCATTAAGCATTACAGATCATCTGAAAAAGGCCAGGGAGTTGGGTTCCTTGTACCGAGCAGGAAAGACAAATAAAATAACCATCCTGGACAATGAAACCGCAGGTATTTACTTTTCCAGCTCCTACCTTAGTACAAGAGCAGCAAAATTAGTTGAGTCCTCTTAACCACATTACAGAATAAAGCAATTCATCAGTTCCACATTGATATAATATAAAAATTCTGTTGTATAACCAAGAAATCAATCCAGTCTCTTGAGACATAGTCATACACCTCAGCCTCCCACAATTGTTCTTACTGGCTCTTCTTTTTCCTATTACACTAATGTACACTGGATAAATAACTGGTAATGGAATAATTCAGTATAAAATTCACTTTGGGGACATCACAAACCACCAACGTGGTATATTATGGATCTAACGGATTTATGTTTAAAAAGTCCTTTATCTTCAACGGTGAAGAGTGAAGATGTTTATTAGACTAAATAAACTGGTCAATAAGAGGCAATGTAATTTAGTATTTGATAGAAGAAATGGATTGTCACCAACTTGTAATAATTACATACAGAGAGAAAAGAAAAAAATAACTAAATTCGAGTTTGAAAAGAAATTGGAGTTTTAACTCTATATATTCTGTGTCCATAAAGCAGTGAACTTTGGGGTTTTTTTTTAAACTTAGGTGTTCTTCACTTAGATAAATAAAGTTTAGACCAGAATATAATGAGGATAGCTGCAGCAAGCAAAGAAAAACAAAGACAAGGAAAACCTGTTACCTTGAAGTGCTTCTGCATAGAATAGAGCAAACAGAAAACGTGACTGTAGAGCCAAATAAATATAATCAAGTTTATAATTTATTGTGGTATTGTTAATATCCTATACATAAGGGATTATTAGAAACCGTGTTGTAATATGAAGAACCAGTTCACTTTCCCTGCATTCAAATGATTCCAAAAGATATCAGTGACCAAAAAGCATCAGATGCCCTTAATACTGCTACTATACAGCCTCTTATCATTAGTACAATGTGCAGTTTATTTCCTTGTCTGCTAAAGCACATCTCTAATCTCACCAAGCACTGTGAAAGTTCTGCCTATGTAATATTCCTTATGAGCACCTCATTACAAAATTCAAACTTCAGAACCAATCTGATATTAGGAATTGTAAACGTAAACAGAAGCAAAACATTTACAAAATGAAGACCATCGTTAAGGCATACTTACGTGCAAGCTTTTCCCATAGTATGGAAAGTACATTAAGTCAATAAAGCCATCGGCAGGAAAATAATTTATCTGAACCATGCCTTCTTCCTGCGATTGGAGATAGCAACAAAATCAAAATATAACATCTGCTTGCATAAAAATGAATTAAAAAAATCAGAATTATAACCCAATGATAAAGCGCAAGATCCCTACGAAAAGGCAATTTAACTCCAAAGTCTTAGTCTAACTTCCAAAATGGTTTTATTTTTGCCAGTTACATGCTGCACGCCTCTGCTACAGTAATTATTAACACTAGTATTTAAATTAGTAATCAAGTCAGAACAGATTGCATTAATGTTTCCCTTATGAGTCAAAGAATTCAGGGTGAGAAGAGCACATTCATTGCAATGAAAAATGTAACAACCACCAACCCCCATATATAAGCTAAAATCCCAAGCCTGTATGGTTTGGTGAAGGAACATCATATCTGTATTTAAGTTGAAGTTAAAGATGAATTTCTGTTTAAAGGCAGGTTTTTAAACCTCTCAAGTTTGGAACAGTACAACCCTTCACAAAGATCTCCAGACTCCTCCCTGCAGTGGTGAGCTACCCTTAACATTTGTTCATTTAGTCTTGGAATATGGACACCTGAAAGGAAACCCAAGATTAAAATGGTGCTGTTACTGGCATTTCTGTGTCATCACCACCTTAGAGGAACAATGCTCCTGTGCTTGCTTTCTCATTAGACCTCCCCTGGTCATCCCAAATCTTGTAAAAAGAACAGCTACCTACAAAGCTGCTGCCTCATTTCTGCCTACCGAGTCCCCCAGTCTGTCAGACCTACAACATCTGTACAGATGGATGGAGCTGCCCCGACATGGGCCATGGGTACAGCGACACCGACACAGCTCCCTGGGGCCAATACTCCTCAGGACTCTATCCTGGCAGGATGGCAAGTTGACACCACTAGGAAACACCCCTGTCTAAAGTGACTCTCTGTAATAAGGAGAACACATGACCGTGATCAAGGGAAATGCTACTACAACACCCCCACTCCCCAAAATACCACACGTCACGGTAGTCAGGAAAGACAGTTTTAACTTGAAAGAGCACTGCTGCAAGATGTTCCAGCATGTGTGAAACCACGCACCTCCAGCCCCAAACTAAAGACCTAAAATGCTGATCTTTCAGCTTCTTGGAAACTATCATTTTTTGGCTTGTTTCTCTTTGTGGAGATCCTCAAGACTATAGGTCAGTCCCTCCAGGATGCAGGAGGAAGAACCAGCTATAACCGGTCTCTGATGCTTCAAATGCTCCCTTCCCTGATCTGCAGCAATCACAGTGATGACAGGTACCACTACGTGTGGGCAAAGGGGGGAGCATCCCCAGCTATCAAGTGTGCTGACCTGGAAATCACACAGCTAGCTAAAATGTTTCTATTTTAATAAAATCCCATAGGAAAAGTGCATGGAGAAGAAAGAAGGATCACCTCACAGGAGGCTGCCTGAAGAACATAAACTTCAAAGTGAGAAATTTAAATGATGTTTCAGGTGGTAGAGACAAGCAGGATGCATGGACAGAAGCTATTACCCTTACAGTTAAGGGGACAAACATGTTCCCTGGAAGTCACTCAAAAACTAGTAAGATTAATAATCTTAAAATTTAAAAACACCACACTTGTGTAGATCAGAGAATTCTAACTGGATATGGTAGAAAGCAGCATTTTGTACTTAAAAAAGAGGATGCAAGGAAATGTTAACCTTATGGTGTATTTAAGAGGCCTGTACTCTTATCTAAAAAAAAATTCCATTTAGAAGTCAGATTGTGTTATGTCCAGGCAGACATTTCTTCTCCATTATAGCAGGATTTCCACTCTGCTCAATTAAGCAAAAATCATCTTTGCCACTCAGATGTTAACGATTTCTGATGTAAAATTTAAAATTACTAGTAAGCTCCATTTGTGCTACGAACCGCACAAATATGCTCATACACTCTATGAAGCTGCTAATTCCAGAGCAGGTTTATTTTCAGAAACGCACGTCACCTGGATTAAACCTTGCAGTACACCTGGAATTCTTTTAATCTGTATTTGCTGACAGCAATGCAGAAGCAAAAAAGACAAAACCACCATCCCAGAACAGGTCAGTTACATAGATACGAGGTAAACGTCCTGAATAAGAGAAGCAATAGAGAAGAATAAGTGACCACTACACTTCTGTTATAAACCATTATTTAGGGAACATTCAAATCGAGTGGCACATGCAATTATAAATTAGTCTGCAAAATGCACACCGGTCTATGGGCTGCCCCCCTCCTCCTCCTGCCCACTGTGCACACAGGAGGGTCACAGGATACTATTTGCAGGGAAGCATTCACTTCATGCACTACAGAAGAGACCATTACACTGCACTCACATCCTGAAGAGCCACGAAATAAAGAATGGAATTGGATACAAGGCCTCATAAGCTGATGTAAAGAACAGTATAATCCTTTAAGTTTAAAGAAAGAGCTTCAATAAGCAAGAGACACAACAGAAAGAACTTCTGTAAAAAAGCAGCATAGACAGAAGGAGGAAATTAAAGATGTTGATGCTGCTTTGCTGTCTATGGAGAAGAATGAACTATAACCAAGTTAAGCTTTCCTGAGCAGGTAAGGCATGATGAGCTAAGGCAAGAATAGGCTAATGTAATATAAAACAGATGCATTCAAAATGGCAAAGCCTGCTGACAAATACGTTCCCTGGAAGTCACTCAAGAACTAATAAGATTAATAATCTTAAAATCTAAAAACACCACACTTGTGTAGATCAGAGAATTCTAACTGGATATGGTAGAAAGCAGCCCTTTGTACTTAAAAAAGAGGATGCAAGGAAATGTATAACATGCAATACAATTTATCTCACAGGGTAAAGAAAAGGGAAAAAAACCTGACTGTGATAAATGAAGTTATGAAACTTATTCTTTTGCTAGTGAAATCAGCCAAAAGGATATGAGAAAGCATCATCTGTGACTTGCTCACAGCATCCATATAAGAAAATCAAAGAAATATGATCATCGTAAAATTGGATTACCATTATAGGTAAATAAACATCCTAAATAGGTAAATAAAATATCCTATATAAATTAATAAGATTACTTTATTAATCACTTGAACATTAGTTCTCAACAGCTCACAAGGCATTTCAGATGAAAATGAAGATGTCTGTCCTGGACACTATTCACTGTTTTTAACATACACTCACAAGATGTAAAAGAAAGTTCATTCATTCAGGGCACCAAGTTGTACGTAGCTCAAAACACTTCAGAGAACTCAATCCCATTAAAATGATGATGAAAAATTATCAAGTAGGGCGGGGTGGGACCAAAAATAGCAAGCCCTGAACTTCAGTCTCAAATAAGAGAAGAAATCACCTTTACTTGCAACAGACCACCATAGGGGGATGAAACTTTCAAAGACCTCACAAAATCAAGATTACAAGTTATGCCCAGCACAGGTACCTAGGATGAAGGCAGGAACTCACACAGAATTTGCCTCATTAATTACTGCCATTTCCCAGCCTACACTGTTATCAGTCACCTCAAGCTGAAAGCCATGACTCCGTCCCTTGCTTAAGCTACCAACTTACCAGAGCTTTCACTACTACCCAAGCAGCCTACGAAAAACATGCAGAAGCCATGGTAATCATTGTAGCTGCCATAAAGCATTCTGTGCAAATCCATGGGTACACAAATATGCATAGATTAGCCATTATAAAAGTAGTTCATACTTTACTTGAAGACAACTTTTACTTGCACAGTAACATTAATTTCCACACTGTGTCTTACCCATCATTTATAAAATTGTTTAAGGTGCACTTGCAGCATGGAGAAAAAATAAAAATATAGGTTATGAAATGGGAAAACAAAACACAACTCAATAAATAAATAAATAAACAAACATGACTACAAATTACACATACATTTTCCTTGACTCTAAAGCAAGTCAGGTAGCTCAAATACATCTAAAGATGTAAGAATAACAAAAAGGCATTTCTGAAAAAATTAAATACACTAAAAATAAACTAGACACACAGCAGATGAAAAGAAGGGGGAAAAAAGTACAAACCTAAACAAAAAAGGAAGAGAATGAAATGAATGTTCTGACAGAGTACATTATTTCACTTTTTATCCTAATCACAAGGAAAATTAACTTATTTATTTCTTACATTCAAAACTAATTTCTTACATTCAGAACTCACCTTAGATGTGCATTGTATACGTGGTTCTCCTTCAGGCTTTAATCCAATTATCTAAAGGAGAGGAAATTAAAATATTTCTAGGCTTTCCAGTTTTACAGACTGATTTTGAACTCCCCCCAATATGACAGAGTTCATACAGGAAGTAAATCTATCTAGTGTCATTTTTATACAAAGCATCTTTTTAGACTAGGATTATGATTCAAAGCATAGTTAAACTAAAGCTCAAATAGTTACAGCAGCCATAGAAAGGACTATTTTCTTATTTTACATCCAGCATGTAATGTTAATGCCCCAAACCAGCCAGCAGTTCAAGTAATGTATAACATCACCAAAAAGCCAAACACATTCACTCAGAGTAAGTTTTCACCACCCTGCACAGCCTACATGCACAACATTTTATTTACATTTCTAGAATGCAGATATGAATTAAAACACTTCACCTGCACAGTGTTTTACAAGCTGTTACACAGAACAGTAAAAAACCAAAGAGCACTGTACTCCTTAAATCAGGGCTTTCAGATATTTTGATGCAAGTAATCAAAGCCAATACTTTTAAGCATTAGCATGTTCAAAACGCTCACTTCATTTTACTGTCTGAAACACATGAATTGCCAGACACATCAATAAATTACACTATTCCAGAAATCCAAATGTCTTGAGAAGCAAACTGAGCACGTTTCTCATTTCTTTTGCACAGTCACTTTCCATACAGTGGTAGCTGGGAGCACTTATACTAAGAAATAAAAAATACTTACCCTGTTCACTTTCACAAGCACGCAGGGAGTTCCTTTAGAATAGCCAAAGGTCTTATCCTCCTTTCCAGAGCACTGCCCAAGCTCAGAGAGGTTAAATCGACATGCCTTTTTAACAGCAGCATCATTCTGATCAAAAATCCTTCCTGGTGTGCAGTTTATGTTTTGGGATTGCTTTGAATCATCATAGGCTATGAAACACAAACAGCTTCTGAACCAATGGTAAAAAGCACACAAGTAGGCAAAAACTGCAGAAGCCGATATAAACTTCTAATTTATAGCTGATACTTGTCTAGGAGTTCTCTCAAAGGGCGTTTTCAGAGCACTGTCTCTTATATCCATCTTAACAACCACTTACTTTTTCAAAGCCTATCAAGAAGTGGCACTATATTTGAATGAAAGAATAAAAAGAGCATTACAAAATAATTAAATGCTTTCCTGCCTTTCCAATCACATCAATAATCACAACATCATTAATTTCTGTACATAAACTAATTAAGTATTCTAAACTAATAATATATTAAAATATAACCAAGTTTTTACCTGGAAACTAAACCAGTTTTCCCTTTGCATGCTCTACTTTTTATAAACACACAGGAAAACTTTATGCATTTCAGTGACTAATTTTAAACTGCCTCTAAATTTACATCAGGTAGCATAATTGACCATAGAATCATGGAAAGGTTTGGGTTGAAAGAGACCCCAAGGCCCATCCAGTTCCATCCCTCTGCCATGGGCAGGAACACCTCCCACTGAATCAGGGGCTCAAAGCTCCATCCAACCTGGTCCTGAACACCTCCAGGGATGGGGCAGCCACAGCTTCTCTGGGCAACCTGGGCCAGGACCTTTCCCCCATATCAACAATTTCCTCCTAATATCTCACCTAAGTTTTCCCCCTTCCAATTTAAAGCCATTTTCCCTCATCCTGTCACTCCAGGCCCTTGTAAAAAGCCCCTCCCCAGCTTTCCTGGAGCCCCTTTCAGTACTGGGAGGCTGCTCTAAGGTCTCCCCAGAGCCTTCTCTTCTCCAGGCTGACCAACCCCAGGTCTCTCTTGCAGCATCTTCAAACATAACAACTGATGTTATCGTGACATTCCAGGTTGGTTCTCACTTTATTGTGTTTCACAAGCACACAGACCACATTGTCAAAACTGCTCAACTACTGACATTTAACACATTTTGTGGGTTTGTTCCTCTCCCTCACACTCTGCCCTCAGCTAAGCACGAACAGATTCAAATGGAAAAAGGTAACGAGGTTCATCCTCGGTGCGAGTGCCACTGTAGGAGAGGCAGGTAGTCGTGAAACTTAGCACTACTGCCAGGAAGCCCTGGCAGAGCTCTGAAAGAAAAGTCTGCTCGTGGAACCTTTTAGTAGGTGAGACTGAAGCACAGCTTGTGTAGCTAACAAGGCACCTCACACACAGGTGAGATTTACAGCACCCCCTCAATTCTGACTTACAACAGTAATATTTTAAATTGGTTTCTGTACTTCTCGATTAAGTGTATAAACAGGCACATATATAAAATAACATGACTCAAACTAGTGATTTTGCCAGCCTTCAGTCTTGTTCTTTGCTACCTTTTCTCCATGTTCTGAATTCATTGCTTTAATGTTTCTGCCCATAAATACTGTGTATCAAGGTGAAACTTAATAAACTTCAATTAATTTAATCCCTGTGCACATCATGTTTTAAAAAAGCAAGTGTTCAAGTTCTTAAGATTAACGGATATTCACTCAGTCTCCAAGACATTTAAGTGAAGACTGATCAGCCAAGTCTTGATAAACTTTGCCTCCAAATACATGATCTATGTAATTTTACATTAATTCCTGCAGCATAGGTAATTTCTACACCTTGTGGTATTTCAAAACACTGGAATAGGACCCCAAATTCTCCATTACATCCTCCACTATTGTTCTGGCTCAGGCTCCCCGTCTGACATAGATACTGATACTTTGCTTTTTCTGCAAAGCATATGCTTTAATAACTCACATAGCATGAAGTTGCATCAGTTTTCATGAGCAATTGTTTACTAGAAGCAAAAAGGAAACTAATGTACTCAATATTAATACAGCTGAATTGCTTAAGCAGTTGTAACTTACTTACATTCAAGAAATTTTCTAAGTGTAGAAACATATTCTGCATATGACTGGGCATCACTCTTGTTAAAGGAAAATTCCAATGCAGTGTCTGGCTTTGGTGAGATCATAAGTCCTTAAAAACAAAAAGTGCAAGTAAAGACCTAAACAACTTCTCTTCCCTATACCACTCTAACCTAGTCCAAAACCACATCCATACACTGGAAAATACCTATCAGTAAAGAAACATTAATATTACCTCTATATTCCACAGTATTGGAAGGTAGTTTGTGTTTCAAGTCTGTTATCAAAATCAACATGGCACAAATTAATAGTTAAAATCAATCCAAAATATAATTGCGATTCACAAACCAAACCCAATTGATTAGAAATAGGAAAATCAGCAACTTAATCACTTTCAATCAAAGAATTTTACTGATTCACTTCTCATTTTCCATATTCAGCAAACTGAACTTAAAATGTAGTTGAGAAAATAACCTCAAACCACACTCAAAGCCTCCAGTTAAAGCTCTGCTTCAAAGCTTTAGGCAAGAGAATGAAGCTATGATTGTATTAATCTCATAGAAACACACAAGAAAACGTATTTTTAGAAAACTTTGTAACGCATAAAGATGGTTTGAAAGATTTCCCAATCAAACCAGACAAGCCGAGTTAGTTGTTAGTCCTTTCCTCCTCCTCCTCCTCACACAGGAGCGTCACAGAGAACACAAGAACACAACCAAGCCACCGCACGCATGTCACTTGGGAGGGGTGCGCCGTGGGAGCGCCGAAGGCCCTCGCGCTGCGGCACCGGCAGCAGGCAGGGACCCCTGCGGCTGGCGTCATCCAGCTGTGGGCTGAGGGAGCGGCACCAGGAGCCATCGCCAGCCAGGACCGGCAGGAGGGAAAGGACACACGGGAACGGACGCTCGAGTCCAGCTTTGGGGTGAAGGACGAGAAAGGCGGACAGTGGCGAGGACTTTGGGCTCTTGATAGAGGAGACCTGTCCTTCTTCCCAGGACCAAGGGAAGGAAAGGTACAGAGTTAAATCTTAGGGATTTTTCGCAGCAGGTGACAGCAGAAGGCACGCTGTGCTAACACGGAGAGCCCCGGGCCATCAGTGGCCATCCTGACACCGATACCCAACGCTACCGCTACTCATCACGGCTTCAGCAGCAGGCGGACAGCACTACACCACCACCAGGTACTGCAGAAGAGATTAAATCTGGTCAAAAAGGACTGTACGACTGGTTTATTCACACTGCCTTAGGGTAACTCTTAGTTACTATAAATAATTAGAACAGATAAAACCCCCGTAGTTGTGATTAAGAGATGAGTGCCCGTGCATCTGTCTCTTCGTGCATCTGTCTCTTCAAGTATAGCTAAGAACTGACACTGCAGTTCCACAAAAGAGAACAAAATAAAACCAACCTAAATTTTAACCAGATTTGTTTTCTTCTAAGTTAGAATATTAAAATGGTCTCATCAATATAAAATTTGGCTAAGGGAAGAAGCTGCATTGCAGCAGCAATTAATTGTATCAGCTTAGGATGCCATGTAGTTTCCCATTCTCTGGTAAAACCAATTAAAATAGATTCCTAAATGATAAAATGTAAGGCAGAAAACAAAACTTATCTCCCTAAACTAAAGGAAATAAAATTAGGCCTCTTCATACAAAATAATTCATACCTTCATTTAAGAAGATAAGAATACAGTGGGAAGATAAAGCAGCTAATCCAACCTTAATGTTGGATTCTTAATACATGACTATATTTGATCAATGACAGTAACCTTTTGGAAAGCATATACAAAGTGCAATTAAGCAGCCCAGGTCTATTGGGGATTCCCCTGTATAAATGACCGAGCTTCTCATGCAAAGGCAGAAATTATTACAAACACTTCAAACAGGGAACTAATGGAGGTATATTCTAGAAATTCATTACAGACAAACATCTTATAGATTCTAAAAAAAGCCTGATATAATTCAATGCTTTTTCACTCTGCCTTTTTGTAGGATATCCAATAAATCCTAAATTCTCCTTTCTGCATTAGCAGCAGGCAAGCCACAACTAAAAGCCACTGTATTTCTAGGCAAGCCAAAACTAAAAGCCTTAATGCCCGACGGTCCACATAAAGCTACCAATACCATTTTTGACTGCAAATTACTTCGCACCATTACAGTTGTCACTTGGCCTCCACTGGGATGCAACAGAACACAAGGTAATTAGTAACAGGGCTGGAAAAAATCACAAGAAGGGAGTGTAGGGGGAGAAGAGATTCTTATTACCTATAAAATAATACTGTAAATGAAGGACTTGGATGCTGGTTTTCAAAATGAATATGACAAAGTAAATGAACTAGTCGGCATGAATGAAACAATAATTCAAAGAGATTTATTGCTTCAGGGGAACTTCAGAAACATCCTAAGAGGAAGGGACTGCTCCAATTCCAGTGGATCACAGTCTGCCTGCAGACTATGGTGTAAATTCTACGGGAAAAGCTATTTGAAGGACTGATGCATAGACTGTGAGAGATGCAGGATCTGGGCTCTTCTAGAGGAACAGAATTAGCAGCCTCAACACAGGATCACGTCTAGGATTGTAACAGCAATTACATTATCCTACAATTCCAGGAGGGATTTTTAAAAAAAGGTTTTTAAATCATGTGGATTTGATTGATACCATTATATTCCAGTGAACAATGCAAGTCAAATATCAATTATAAAATAAATCAACTGTAAGATTCCCAAGTATGTTTAATACAAGAGTAAAACCTTTGACCTACGCAATCCAGGTTTTGTGTGGAGAATTTTTTTTTATAATATAAAGTTTTACAGCCAGGAACGTGACATGTTTCACTGCAAGTGAAAAATGACAGAGTTAAAGAGAAACATTAAGACATAAATAAGCACTTTTATGTATAAGTAATTAAAGACACCATTAATAAGAAAATCTAATTCAGAGAAGTTATAGGAATTTTTAATTTAAACCAAAAATCCCTTATGACTTATTTAAAAAAAGGAAAATTAATACCCTGAACTGTGAGAGGCACAAGAGAAAAAAAAAATGTCACTAAAGTCCAGCATTAAGTCACAGCAACCCAAAGCTCCATCGGCTGCCAGGGTTCTGACCACAACAAAGGAAATGCCAAGAAATGGTCAACCAAGCCATCTGCTTTTTATTTTTTTTTTAAACAGACTAAGTAAGTCTTTTTTTTTTATCCTTTCTGACATTTAGGCAATTCTTAGCTTCAAAAACCAGCATGAATCCTCAAGAATCCCTTCTGAGAAGGGAACACTTGTTAAAGAAGGCCTGGACACCACCTCAAAAGAAATTCTGTTCAGAATCCAGAGACATTTATCATGTTGGCCCAAC
Organism: Dromococcyx pavoninus; assembly: GCA_033558185.1. Classification (NCBI taxonomy): domain Eukaryota; kingdom Metazoa; phylum Chordata; class Aves; order Cuculiformes; family Neomorphidae; genus Dromococcyx; species Dromococcyx pavoninus. The sequence goes on along the minus strand of JAUMJL010001574.1, from coordinate 10,219 downwards.
TGCAATTTGCTCGTACAAAGATTATTGTATCATATTGAGTGCTGATGCAGCTGCAAGATGCTGGTGATTGTTAAAGAATTTGGAGTTAAAAAAAGGAAGACAGTGTTTTAAAATATACTGTCGTCTGACTCCCACAAAATATTACTATTGCATAGCCATTTAGTTTTGATGTGTTCAAAACGTAACTTTGGTCTCCAAGCCAAGTTTGTATAAAATCTCAGATATCTTATCAAATGTTCAGGTGGTTCAATCATTTAAGTTGCATACACAAATCAAATACTTATACATTCTCCAGAAACAGTAACTAGAAAACACTAATCTCTTTGGTGTAGTTAAAGTATGCAGAAACATCTTTTAGATCTTTCAGAGTGAAAATCCTTATGTTTTTCCCCAATATGGAGATACACCAAAATAGATCTTATAATGATAGATTTTTAAAAATTAGTTTAAATAATCAAAAAAAAAGTAAAAAGCGGTTAAAAAAAGACAAACCACCTTCTTATTCATTTTCATTTGTGCAGGGTTTTTTTCTATTACATGTAGCTCCTTGAACCAGCCAACAGAGGGACTGGATGGACACAAAGCAGTAGTTGCAGGAAGCAAGGCACTCAGAAGCTATGTGTACTTCAGCTTCATCATAAAAAAGGACCTTCTCTCTTCATCCCTGCATAATAGGTCAAGTTGGCTGAAAGCTATCTAATACTATACTGGAAATGCCCAAAGTACAGCCCTTCTGCACTTCCTTCCAAGTACCAAGTAGTAACTGCAGGTGGCCTTCCATCTGACCAAAGAGAGCTCATTCATAGTATCTTCAAAGTGATTTCAATACATGACAATCCCATTGCTATAACAGCATATAGTGTGGATGTGCAGGTAAAATTGCAGTCTCAATACATGACAAATTCAACTGAAAAGAACCTAGAGAAAAAACAGCAAAGTTAACTCATACACACAAAAAACTACTTACTGGATTTATGCTATAAACATATATAACTTGCCTCTCACCAAGTTTTACCTTTGAAACCTGTAAGTAACTGAATAATAATCGGTTTCACATAGGCAGTGCATATTTCAAACAAACCAGACAGAGGTTCATGAAAAAACAAATACACTGTTACCTGGACTAGAAATCCGGTCACGATATTTGGGTATATCACTGCTCAGTGTCTGAAGCATAACCCACATTGTGAACGAGAAGAGTGCTGCTAGGAAGCCATAAAATACCAGATAGAATAGCAAGATCAAACCTGTAAAGAAAAAGCTAAAATTACTAATTTTGTTTCAGCTAATTCCATTACCTATCTTGAACATCAAAATGCACAGCATCTGGTTTTGGTTTCCTCCTCTAATCCCTTGCCATTCCCAACTGTAGTCTCAGAGTGTCTCTAGCTCTTGAGTGTTATTGCATATTGCAGTATAATGAGTGCAAAAGTGTTTTCTTCATACTCTCTGGCTCTTAAAATTTCCCAGGCCTTTTGACATCTATTTTTAAGAGAAGCATTTGAAAACCTCTCTTTGAGCTACACAGAAAGCTGGCAAGGATGACCAAGCAGTCCATTAAAAAAGAAACATTTTCACTTGTTTAAGGGAATTCTAGTTTTATATCTGGAAAGGAAAAGGTCATAGGGAAGACAAAAGAGCTAAATGAAAAGATAAATTACTCTGGATCCAGAACAGGTAGGAAGCAACTGGTATTTCAGTAACATAGTTGATATCTGAGAGAACACACAGAGCACTCACCCACACGTACACCCTGTTACAAGACTCGGCAAGGTGAAAACGCTTTCTGCTGCGTATTTCTGAAAACAAACCAAGCTTTCTGTTCAGACCTATCAAAAGCTTTTGCCTAACACATCCACCTGCTTTACTAGTCTACCTCTGGGACCCTGCAAGGTTCCTGGATTCACCAAGGACACAGATTTTACAAGCTTCAACTTGACAGCTGCTTAAGGAAGAGCTCCTCAAAACCCGAGGGAAACAGCCTCACGGAAACAGCCTGTTATGACGCTGTACTTCTCCATCACTTACCTGGAACAAATCACTACGTGACAACATACTTAGGGAAACAGCTTGAAATCTTACTGTGATTAAGTGCTTTTATTTTTTCTTCCCCTGTTCTCCCCCCCCGTTTTTCATTAGGCATGCACAGACACACACTCTGGATACACAGATCAGCTGTTTACTGAAAAGACAAGGTAACAGACAGGCCAAAGTTAAAATCTTACGTTAGAGATGACAGGGACTCAGATCAGCTGCAGCGTGAGCTGTGACCAGCTGAGACTTAAGGACACATGCACAGACACTTATCAAAGAGAATGGCAGCCATACAACTACGGAGGAATCCAGATGCTTGCACAGAAAGCTGTCTTCAAAACCTTTCTAATTCAGAAACATAAATGAACGATGACACAGATTAAATTTTTATAAAATATTCTAGCTATTAGGCTGCTATCAGGAAGCCAGAGAGATATAACTCGAGTCAAGGAAAGCACATCAAACCCATGATGCAGCATTCTACCACTGACACTTATACATTCTACCACTGACACTTACATGAGAGAATCAAGTGCACCATTTTTGACCCTTCTGCAGAAAAGCAAAAATCAAAACTAAAAATGACTGCACCCCAGTGATGAGTACTGGCCACTGCAAGATGGCAGAAGGAAGACTAGCCCCTGGCTCCTGTCCCAAGAACTATGTTTGCATTTCGCACTGACATATTTTCCAGTGTACTACAGCCCCCAGTAATCCATGACTACTAAAGAGGCAAGTACCTTTATTACTGCTCCTGAAAGAACTCAGTATACATGCATTAAAATAATGGTAAATTACCTTTACCATAGCAGAAATTCTCTGCAGCAACCAGCTGAATGTTACTGGATTTTTGTTTGGTTTTAGTTTTGATTTTCACATGTTGAGAAAGTTCCTTACCAATCTGCAGTGATCTGAAAGTGCTCAGCACCACGGAGATATAACATACAAGACAGTAAAAGTTAAGTAGCAAAGTACATGAACACAAGAACATGCTTACTCTATAATGAATGAGACAGATAGACATCTATTAGAAACTATTTCTAAGGCTATTTAGAAGCTGCAAAGAGCATATAAAAGTAAATAGTAGAAATCCTAATCAACAAAAGGCATTATGTAAGTTGAATCTGTATCTGGCACACCAGCCACTCGCTTTACCTGTCAGCTTATAATTGCTTTAACTGGATCCAAAACAGAGCAATGACCCCCTGATTAATATCCAATGTGGTTTGGGTACCACAAAACCAAATAAACAAAAAAATCCTCCCTTATGAAACCTTTGGTCTCCTCTCATTTTGACCTCTACAAGTTAATCAATTGAGAAATACACTTTCATCAAGCTGTCTAAAAAGTATGCTTTCCAGGGAGTGACCAAGACGTTCATCAATCAATGGAACAGAAAAAAGTTTGATATTTAAGCCAAGACAAGCAATTTCTCTGGCAATCAGCATAAAAGCAAGAAAGTCAGGGGAATCTTTTTCATCGCCCTATTTCAGAATACATCTGTATTTTAATTTCCAAAAGATGATGCCTAATTTCACCAGGTAAAAAAATGAATTAAAAAAATTCCTGCCCACGTGCTTGTCACTGCTGGGCACACCACGGCACGGTGGTGCACAACTAAGCAGCCGTGGCCTCAGGTGCGGCACGGCTCTGGGCCCGCACCACCACTGTGGGCCTGGCACCCCACTCTGAAGCACCCTGAAGAGCCAGTTTTGGTAGCTGGGGAAGAGGGCTACAGGAGTGGATCCTTTGCGAAGCTGCTGGAAGCTTCCCCTAGGGCGAACAGAGCCAATGCCAGATGGCTCCAAGGTGGACCCACCCTAGCCAAGGTCATCAGCAACAGTGGCACCCTTGGAATAACTTATTCAGGAAAGGGGGAGGAAAATCCTACAACAACTGTAGCCAGAGAGAGGAGCGAGAACACGAGAGAGGAACAGCCCTGCAGACACCAAGGTGAGAGAAGAAGAGGGAAGAAGGTGCTCCAGCGGCCAGAGTCAAGGCTTCTCTGAGCCCTGCAGCCCATGAAGGACTCCCACGCTGGAGCAGATATTCACCTGCAGCCCGTGGAGGTGCCCATGCTGCAGCAGGTGGATGCCCAGAGACAGCTGTGACCCTGTGGGAAGCCCATGCTGGAACAGGCTCCTGGCAGGACCTGTGGACCCATGGAGGAGCCCATGCTGGAGCAGTCTGTTCCTGAAGGACTGCATTCCATGCTGCAGCAGTTTGTGAAGAACTGTAGCCTGTAGAAGGGACTCACACTGGATAAGTTTGTGGAGAACTGTCTCCTGTGGGAGGGACCCCATGCTGGAGCAAGGGAAGAGTGTGAGGTGTCATCCCTCTGACAAGGAAGAAGCTGGAGAGACAACACGGGATGAACTGACAGCAACCCCCATGCCCCACATCCCCCTGCCCTGCTTGGGAGGAGGGGGTAGAGAAATCAGGAGTGAAGTTAAGCCTGGGAAGAAGGCAAGAGCGGGACAAACGTGTTTTATGATTTGGTTTAGTTTTCTCATTATCTTACCCTGATTATACTGGTAATAAATTAAACTAATTTCCTCAGGTTTCCTCTGTTTTGCCTGTAATGGTAATCATGGAGTGATGTTTTCCTGTCCTTCTCTCATGGGCCTTTTTGTTACATTTTCTCTCCTCTGCCCAGCTGAATAGAGCAGTGACAGAGCAGCTTTGGTGGGCACCTGGTGTCCAGCCAGGGTCAAACCCAGAGAGGACTCCGTGGTGGAGCCTGCAGTGCAAACAGTCCCTCACTGAGTCCTCATCCCTCCCAGCATGTCAGACCTACCAGCCCTGCAGCAGCAACAAGGCTGGAAAAACTGTTTCTATTCCAGCCCTGAAACTCCACTAACCTCCTCCCGGTCCAGCAGAGCCAGAGTGAACGCGCACAGATTATTTTTAATGTTTATTTTAACACAGCCTGTCCACATGCTGCAGAACACTGACCACGAGACTAACCTGCCTCATTTATGCTACTCTGCCACATTAAAAAGGGGGGAAAAACACAAACAAAAAAACCCTCTGCAACTTCTGACGGCCCCAAACTGAGTGAGCTGCTCTTTGTGAGCCTATTAGTATTAATTATCCTAAGCTAATTGCAGTGAACAAGCCATAACCTGTCAAGAAGCTCTGCCAAAATAACTCCACAAAACGCTGGATTTCGTGTCAGAAAACAAGACGCCCCCAAGCCACAGAGGAAAGCTGTCCTCCACGTTTACTCCAAGGACAGGACAGCTACCACATCCAATGTGTACTTCAACTCAACTGATGCAAAACATCCTGCTACACCAAACCCTTCAAGTTTCTCAGTCTTGGACACTGAAACTATCACACAAGGAAAACCATCAAAGCCAAAATTCTGCGTTACTATTAAACTACTTGAGGGTTTTTTTTTGTTTTATTTATTTGGTTGGTTGATGTATTTTTTTCTTTCTTCTGGCAGGGCATCACAGTACTGGAAACCCTTCATATCCTAATCACATCGATAAGCAACAGTCAAACTTGGAAAACTGCTGTTTCTGAACTATCTTGCTGATGCTATCATTAGCTGGATTTTGTTTCCAGAAATCAAAACATTTCTCCACTGAGAAAATTTCTGACAGGTGAATGCAGATGTACGTGGTGTACATGGCCATCATTTCCATGATGAATAAAAGCTTCCCAAGACTTTTTACACAGCAGGAGTGATATAAAGCATGCCAAGCTGGCATAATCCAGGCTGGCAGATCTACTTATATGAAATACAGAGGTAGATACTGATCAATACAAACACTCTCACAGAAGACACGGAAGCAACTATTCAACATTACCTGCAACAATGAAAATGAAATGCTGCCTTTATGGTTTGTTGGATTCCATGCTGCATTGATCTTATCACCTGCATGATCCTTCTTCAGTATCTTTAACTAGTGGGACTTAAATACCTAAGTAAGGTTATTAGTGACCACCACCAAGGGCAGCAACATCAATCCACCTGGATTTCCTTGCCTTAAACCAGCATAACTACACACGTAAGACAAGCATTAATTATATTTCAACTTTTATTTCCTAGGCACTTAAGAATTACTGTTTTCCAAATTTTAGGGAAGAAGAAGAAAATCATAGAATGGTCTGGGTTGGAAGGAACCTCAAACCCTATCCAGTTCCAACCCCCCCGCCATGGGCAGGGACACCCCCTATTGGACCAGGTTGCCCAAAGCCCCATCCAACCTGGCTCTGAATACTTCCAGGGATGGGGCAGCCACGACTTCTCTGGGCAACCTGTGCCAGTGTCTCCCCACTCCAGGGAAGGAAGGCTTCAGGAAGAAACAAAACCTCAGTCCTGTGTTAGTTTACAATAAGCCACCGATTGATGTACCACGTGACTAAACACTTTAGGAGACAATAAAGTGTCAAGTGCAACACTTAAAAAATCACAAAAGCCAGTGCTTAATATTATAATTAAGTATTTACAACACAAATACTCTCAAACTCCTGAAGCATCCTCACGGTATCACCAGAGTTTCCTAGTACCTCCAACAAGATAAGCCTTCTTTCTTCAGAATGATGGGTGTCATGACAAATAAAATATTCTGATTTCTCAAATGTTCACTTCTCACGATAGGCAGCATCATGCGAGCTTAATAAGGCTCTGACTGCAGCCATCTTCCTGGCTGTGCAAGCATTCTTTCACGAGCTGCCCATCTGCCACAACACAAAAAGAGAGCACTGTCTCTCCGACTCACAGCTTGGACGTGCAAGTGCTTCTACTGCAATGGCAGACAGCGATGTCAGAATGTTTAACAATACATTACCTGTGGGGAAAGCTAAAACACAACCAAATCCTGTGCAAAGCACTGATAAAGAACACAGAAGGATCAAGTCAGAAAAGCAGCTAAAACTTTGACAGCACCATATGTCCCAGCAAGAACTCAAAGAGGACTAAACAGAAGCAAAACTAGATTGTTCTGGTGACTGACAAGACTTTATATCCATCAACATGGGAAAAAGCTCTCCAAAAAATAGGGTGTTGGGGTTTGTTGGTGGTTTTTGGTGGTTCTTTGTTTGTTTAATTTCAAGCACATATTTGTGCACTAAAGGATACAGCTATGCATTCAAAAGAATATTCAGAAGGTCTGAATTTCTATATACTTCAAGATGCCACCTCCACCTTGAACACCTTGACACCACTGGCTTTACAGAAAGGCTTTCATAGGCTTGACACGGCACCTAGCGTGACCATCAGTACTGCTAGACTGTATACTGGGATATTGCCTTTTTTTAGACACAAATCATTTTTCTGTAACGTTGTGTAATAAGTTACTGTCTATATTCTAAGATTATGGACACCTGTGAGCGCGCAATGAGTATCCCATTACACTACCGTCGCGATGATCTCGCCCTGTTCTAGCTGATTTCAGGCAGGCACAGCACCTTGCCATCACAGGCAGAGCAAGGTGCCAGTCTCCCTGGTACTTACAGGAAGGTCTCCACCTGGCAGTCTTCCAAGTTCTCCTTTCTTTGCCCGATCAGATTACGCCCCATATGGAACCTCAGGACTAATCCCCGTCACCTCTCCAAGGACTGGGAGCGCCCCTTATGCCCAGTTGCTGAGAACATCACCAACTCATCAACAGTTTTTTCCAGTATTTTCTCTCTCCTTAATACAACAAATTATTATGGCAGGTAATTAAAAATATAATTTTTTTTGTTAGATTTGGATACCAATTCGTGAAAGATTCAAATTGAATTATCCCTCAAGTCTGCAAAACGTAAAGTAAAAATCTCTCATTTTTATAGCGAGAGGAAAATTAGTACAGGGTTTTTACCAAAACTGTAAAAGGCAACTCTTTACCAAACTCTGAAAGGCAACATAGCTCTGCTACATAGGAGCTGCTTGTGTTTGATCTTTTTTGAAATCCTGATACAGTGATGGCAGACAGGCACTCCAACACTACAGCACTCAGATTCACAGAGAATCACAACCTTGCAGTTACAATTTACAAAAGTCTCCAGGACTGCCTCAGACAGGGCAAAACATGCACAAACTGTGAATAATTATTTCATAGTTCCTCTACTGCTTGTCTTAGTTTTGCGAGGAAGCTGCCTTGAGACAGGAGAAATAGGCTCGGAAGAATCAGAGCCAACTGAATTCCTACAATGCTGCCCCTGGAGACACCAAAGTGCAGTGGACTGGCAGCCAGACCTCTCATCTTCCACCTTTCAGAGGGCAGACCAGCAACAGAAAAGGAACAATTGTCAGTGAGACTGCTCTAAGCTCACATCATTAATGCAATGGCACAAGTAAGACCAAACCCTGCATGCTCTTCTGTGCCAACAGAGCCACTCAGTTAGTGTTCTCCAATTAAAAAATAAAAAACAGACAGAAAGCCACACACCACCCCCAAAACACTCAAAGATTACAATTTAGTTAATAAATAGTTAAATAAAATAAGTACATCATGTTAACCACAAAATGCCAGGACAAATAAATATTGAAGAAAAACTACACTGACGAAGTATGATGTTACTCTTAACGTCCAAGCTAAAGAAATGGTGTACAGCACTAACCACGCACCAATCACATAAATCACTTAAGAAAACTTATTGATGAAGTAAAATTATTCAAACCACTCTTTAAGCCTGTAAATACTTTCTCAATATGGAAACCTATCTTTTGTCAAGGCTATAGAAGCTCAATTACCAACTAAGTCATACCAACTTCAAGTGTCACCTACTGGTGTAGGAAGTAGCACAGAGCAGTAACGCCACAGGTGACTTATTCCACTAGACAAGCTTAAACAGAGAAGGTTGTTATGACTTTCCTTTCTTTAAAAAGTCAGAAGCTGTTTCTAAGGCTCCTTAGATTCAGGACGCAGACAACTTCTGCAATCCATACACATTCGCCCAGCCCACGCGCCTCAGGAAACCTGCCCGCACAGAGACCAGTAGACAACTGCACAGTGGAAATTTCCTCTCCTTTGCTATTCCAGGAGCAGAGCAGCTCGCAAGCTCTTATTTCCATCTGAATGGAGTAGAACTCCTGTCAGGGCTAGGGCCTCTCTTGACAGCCAGCAGACACTGGCACAGCCAGGGAAGCACACCCGGCGCACTGCGCCAGCATTAGTATTCGCCAAGACCATGCCCAGGCCAGGGATGTTCTGGCCTGTTCCTCTGCACCACGCTGAGATCCTTGTTGGTTTTGTAAGCGCAACCGTTAAGTATCCCAACTACATCCAAGTTTTGGGAGGAGAGATAGCATTTTCTGAAGTCAGTAAATAGGTCTCATGAGGACTGAAGAAACATCCTAATATTAAGCACTTATACAACTGTTAAATACGAGAAAACATACTCAGAAAAACCAAATATTTTTATTGGAGGCAGCAAGATTATGATAACACGCTTTCCAGCTCAGAGGAAAGCAATGGGAAGACTACCTGAAAGTAAGAAAACAAACACTGAGGAACCTTCATTTAAAAGCTTCATTTAAGAAAAATAAAAGGCCCAGCAGCCCTACGCTGGAACAAACACAGCACAGCAGCACACACGTATCAGTCCCCTGCAAACTGTTGGGCACTGGGGGTCACAAACTGTGGCTGGTGGTTTTTTTGCTTTCCCTCTTGGATCTGTCTCAAAGTACAAACGCAACTGCCGCTCATTCATCCCCGATTTCCTGTGATGCTGGAGCTGGTGGGGGGGCACTGCGGAGTGGAATAAGGAGCCACAGATCCGTTTGTAGGCTGGGATCAATGGGGGAGGGGGGAAAGGAGGAGGTGGGGAGCAGATGGGGAGGGGGGGGAGAGCGATGGGGGGGGGGAGAGCGATGGGGGGGGAGAGCGATGGGGGGGGAGAGCGATGGGGGGGGGAGAGCGATGGGGGGGGAGAGCGATGGGGGGGGGAGAGCGATGGGGGGGGGAGAGCGATGGGGGGGGAGAGCGATGGGGGGGGGGAGAGCGATGGGGGGGGGAGAGCGATGGGGGGGGGAGAGCGATGGGGGGGGAGAGCGATGGGGGGGGGGAGAGCGATGGGGGAGGGGGGAGAGCGATTGGGGGGGGAGAGCGATGGGGGGGGAGAGCGATGGGGGGGGAGAGCGATGGGGGGGGAGAGCGATGGGGGGAAGAGCGATGGGGGGGAAGAGCGATGGGGGGGAAGAGCGATGGGGGGGAAGAGCGATGGGGGGGAGAGCGATGGGGGGGAG
>JAUMJL010001573.1:0-32579 GCA_033558185.1 Dromococcyx pavoninus | reverse complement strand
GATTGCGCGGCGCTGCTGCCAATCAACGGCGGTGTCGCCCCCATTCAAACCCGCGTAGGCCCCACGCGGGCTGGGGTCGGCCAAGTTTAAACTGGTTTTGCCCCATTATAAACTGGTTTCGCCCCAATCCAGACTGGTTTCGCCCATTTAAACTGATTTAACCCAAATTCGCGCTGATTTAGCCCAAATTTAACTGGTTCGTGCATTTAAACTGCTTTTGACCCCCTTTTGTACTGGTTTTGATCCCATTTATACTGGTTTTGTCCCATTTTGCACTGGTTTCACCCCGATTTAAACTGGTTTTGGCCCCGTTTACACTGGTCTTATTTCAATTCAAATCGGTGTTGCCTCTTTTATGCTGGTTTTGTCTCGTTTATACTGGTTTTACCACACATACTGGTTTTGCCCCCATTTTTACTGGTGTCACCACATTTATGCTGGTTTGTCCCAGTTTACACTGGTTTCACCCCATTTAAACTGGGTTTGGCCCCAGTCATACTGGTTTATCCCCATTTTTGACTGCTTTTGCCTCATTTTTACCGGTGTCACCTTATTACTGGTTTCACCCCATTTTAAACTGGTTTTGGCGGCATTTTCACAGGTTTAAACCCATTCATACTGGTTTAGCCCCATTTATACTGGTTTTGTCCCAGTTTACACTGTTTCCCCTCCGATTTAGCTGCTTGTATCCCATTTGTACTGGTTTCACCTCAATTTTAACTGGTTTCTCCTCTTTGTACTGGTTTTGTCCCATTTTTAAACCGATTTCACCTCAATTTTTAACTGTTTTTTCCCCATTTTAACTGAATTCACCCCATTTTAAACTGGTTTTGCCCCACTTTAATGAAATTCACCTAATTTTAATCTGGTTTTGCCTCATTTTAACCAAATTACCTCATTTTAAACGGGTTTTGGCCCAATTTAACCAAATTTACCCCATTTTATACTGGTTTTGCCCCATTTTAACCAAATTCACCCCATTTTAAACTGGTTTGACCCCATTTACACTGGTCTTATTTCAATTCAAATTGGTTTTGCCTCACTTATACCGGTTTTGCCTCGTTTATACTGGTTGTACCACACATACTGGTTTTGACCTCATTTTTACTGGTGTCACCACATTTATACTGGGTTTGTCCCATTTTGTACTGGTTTCACCCTATTTTAAACTGGTTTTGGCCCCATTTATACTGGCTCCACCCCAGTTTTAACTGGTTTTGACCCTTTTACACTGGTTTCGCCCCCAATTCAAATTGGTTTTGCGACATTTAAACTGATTTTACCCCATTTATACTGTTTTTTTCCCAGTTTACACTGTTTCCCCTCCGATTTTAACTGGTTGTATCCCATTTATACTGGTTTCACCTCAATTTTAACTGGTTTGTCTTTTTTGTACTGGTTTAACCCCCTTTGTACTGGTTTTGTCCCATTTTAACCGATTTCATCCCATTTTTGACTGTTTTTTTCGACATTTTAACTGAATTTACCCCATTTTAAACTGGTTTTGCCCCATTTTAACCAAATTCACCCCATTTTAAACTGGTTTTGCCTCCATTTAACCAATTCCACCCCATTTTAAACCAGTTTTGGCCCAATTTAACCAAATTCACCCCATTTTAAACTGGTTTTCCCTCAATTTGACCAATTCGACCCCATTTTAATCTGGTTTTGCCCCATTTTAAACGAATTCACCCCATTTTTAACAGGTTTTGCCCTATTTTAACCAATTCCACCCGATTTTATACCGGCTTTGGCCCATTTTAACTAAATTCACCCCATACTAAACTGGTTTTGGCCCAATTTTAACAAAAGTCACCCCATTTTATACTGGTTTTGCTCAATTTAACCAATTCCACCCCATTTTATACCGGTTTTGCCTCGTTTTAACCAAATTCACCCCGTTTTAACCTGTTCTTGCCCCATTTTAACCAATTTCCCCTCCCGTTAAACTGACTTTATTTTTTTTAACCAAATTCACCTCATTTTTAAGTGGTTTTGGCCAAAATTTAACTGATTTCACTGCATTTCAAAACGGTTTTGCACCATTTTTGACTGATTTTTACCCTTTTTTAAGCATTTTTGCCCATTTTTCCCCATTTTTTGCCCATTTCCCCCCCTTTTCACCGTTTTGCCCCATTTTTCGCCATTTTTTGCCCATTTTCCCCCTTTTTTCCCATTTTCCCCATTTTTTCCTGTTTTTGCCCATTTGTTGCCCATTTTCCCCCAATTTTTGCCCATTTTCCCCATTTTTGCCCGTTTTTTTCCCATTTTTGCCCGTTCTTCCCCTTTTTTGCCCATTTTTCCCTATTTTTTCCTATTTTTCCTGGTTTTGCCCATTTTCCCCCATTTTTGCTCATTTTTGCCCATTTCTTCCCGTTTTTTCCCATTTTCCCCCATTTCTCCCCATTTTTTGCCCATTTTCCCAGTTTTGCCCAATTTTTGCCCATTTTTGCCTTTTTTGCCCATTTTCCCCCCACTCCTCCTTTTTTTTGTCAAAAAACCACACTTTTGACCATCCAACTTTACAAAAACCTCCATTTTTTATTGAGCAACTGGAAAAGAGCGAGCGCCGCCTCCGGGGAACCCCGAAAAGAGGGGATTTCACCCCAAAAAAAGAAGGGGGGAGGGGAGACCCCGCGGCGCCCCCGATAAATACACCAAAATTAAAAAAAAAGGGGGTTTTGGGGTCCCCTCGGTGAAAATTTGGGGTCCTTTGAGAGATTTTTGGGGTCACTTTGTGGGTTTTTGGGTCCCCACGAGTTTTGGGGTCACTTTATGCGATTTTGGGGTCACTTCGTTGGTTTTTGGGTCCTCACCATGAGTTTTGGGGGTCACTTCATGTGTTTTTGGGGCCACTTTATGGAGTTTTGGGGTCCCCTCATGTTTTTGGGGTCACTCCATGTGATTTTGGGGTCCCTTGTGTTTTTGGGGTCACTTCATGGGTTTTTGGAGCCCACCCTCAGATTTTTGGGGTCACCTCAAAATTTGGAGAAGCAACCCCAAAATTTTTGGAGGAAACCTCAAAATTAGAGAAGAAACCTCCACAGTTTCCCCAGACACACCAAAAAAATAGAATAGAAAAGTCAAAATTTGGGAAGAAACCTCTAATTTTTGGGGGGAAACCTCAAAATCTTGGGGAAAACCTCAAAATTGTGGAGAAAAACCTCAAAATTTTTGAGGAAATATCAAAATTGTGCGAAAACCTCAAAAATTTTGGAAGAAACCTCAAAATTTTGGGGGGGAAACCTCAAAATTGTGGAGGAAACCACAAAATTGCAGAGCAAACCTCAAAATTTTTGGAGGAAATGTCAAAATTGTGGGGGGAAACCTCAAAATTTTGAGAAAAACCTCAACATTGGAGAAAAATAACCTCAACATTTTTTGGGGAATATAAAAATCTTGGGGAAAACCTTCAAAATTGTGGAGAAAACATCAGAATTTTTGGAGAAAACCACAAAATTGTGTAGAAAACCTTCAAAATTTCAGAGGAAACAACAAAGCTTGGGAAAATATTGAGAAAAACAAAATTTGGTAAGAAAATTTGAAATTTTGGAAGAAGCCTCCAAATTTGAGGAAAAACCTCCAAAATTGAGAATAAAACTGAGAATTTGAGAAATCCCTCCAAAATCTGAAAAGAAACCTCCAAATTTAAGAATAAACCTTAAAATTTGAGAAGAGACTTTGAAATTTGAGCAAAACCCTCTAAAATTTAAGAAACCTTAAAATTTGAGAAGAAACCTCAAAATTTTTGAAAAAACCTCAAAATTTTGACAAAACATCCAAAATTTGAGAAGAAACTCTGAAATTTGGAAAGAAACCTCCAAAATTTAAGAAACCTTAAAATTTTTGAAGAAACCTCCAAATTTTTGAAGAAACCTCCAAATTTGAGAAGAAACCTCTAAAGTTTTGAAGAAACCTCTAAAACTTAAAAAGTAACCTCAAAATCCTTGAGGAAACCTCTAAATTTGAGAAGAAAACTGAAAACTTGTGAAGAAACCTTCAAAATCTGAAAAGAAACATCCAAATCTAAGAATAAACCTTAAAATTTGCAAAGAAACCTCTAAATTTTTGAAGATACCTCAAAAATTTGGGAAGACCCCTGAAATTTGAAAAGAAACCTCCAAATTTTTGAGAAAACCTCTAAAATTTGAGCGGAAACCTCCAAAATTTGAGAAGAAAACTCCAAAATTTAAGAAACCCTGAATTTGAAAAGAAACCTCCAAACTTTTAGAAAACAACATTTGAGAAGAAACCTCCAAATTTTGAAGGAACCCCCAAAATTTGAGAAGAAACCTCCAAAATTCTTGAGGAAACCTCTAAATTTGAGAAGAAAACTGAAAATTTGCGAAGAAACCTCTAAATTTTTGAAGAAAACTCCAAAATTTGAGAAGAAACCTCAAACATTTTTGAAGAAACCTCCCAATTCTTGAGGAAACCTCCCAAATTTGAGAAGAAAACTGAAAATTTCCGAAGAACCCTCCAAAATTTGGCAGGAAAAGGTGAAATTTGGGCGGAAACCCCTCGGAATTTTGGGGCAAATCCCGTTCTTCTCCAGGAAGGGCCCCAAAATTTGCCAAAAGGACCCCAAAATTTGGCCCGGGGGGGGTGGGGGTGTTTCTTCTACTTCCTCTTCTTCTTGGGGGGTCCTGGGGGACGGGCGGGGCCACCCCGGGCCGAGGGCGCCTTCCGCTTCCGGCCCCGCCCCCGCTCCTCCTCCTCCTCGTATTGGCTCTCCCGGTCAGCTGCGCGGGAAGGGCGCGTCAAGGGGGGCCTCAAGGAGGTCCCCAAGGTCCTAAAGGACCTCAAGGAGGTCCTCAAGGTTCTCCAAGAGGTTCTCAAGGTCCTCAAAGAGGTCTTTGTGGACCTCAAAGAGGTCCTCAAGATAGTAAAGGGCCTCAAGGAGGTTCTCAAGGACCTCAAGGTTCTCCAAGAGGTTCTGAAGGTCCTCAAGGAGGTCGTCAAGAATCTCAAGGCTCTCCAAGAGGTCCTCATGGACCTCAAAGTGGTCGTTGTGGACTGCCAAGAGGTCCTCAAGGGCCTCAAAGTGGTCCCCATGGACCTCAAAGAGGTACTCAAGGACCTCAAGGAGGTCCTCAGGGTTCTCCAAGAGGTTCTCAAGGTCCTCAAAGAGGTCTTTGTGGACCGCAAAGTGGTCCCCATGGACCTCACAGAGGTTCTCAAGGTCCTCAGGGTTCTCTAAGAGGTTCTCAAGGTCCTCAAAGAGGTTCTCAAGGGCCTCCAAGAAGTTCTCATGGACCTCAAAGTGGTCCCCATGGACCTCAAAGTGGTCCCCATGGACCTCAAAGAGGTCCTCAAGCTCCTAAAGGACCTCAAGGAGGCCCTCAAGGTTCTCCAAGAGGTTTTTGTGGACCTCAAAGAGGTCCTCAATGTCCTAAAGGACCTCAAGGAGGCCCTCAAGGTTCTCCAACAGGTTCTCAAGGTCCTCAAAGAGGTCATTATGGACCTCAAAGTGGTCCCCATGGACCTCAAAGAGTTTCTCGAGGTCCTCAAGGTCCTCAAAGAAGTCATTGTGGACCTCAAAGAGGTTTTCAAGGTTCTCCAAGAGGTTCTCAAGGTCCTCAAGGAGTTCATCATGGACCTCAAAGAGATCTTTGTGGACCTCAAAGAGGTCCTCAAGGTCCTAAAGGAGCTCAAGGAGGCCCTCAAGGACCTCCAAGAGGTGCCCATGGAGGAGGTCCCTCCCGTCCTCACCTTTCCGGGCCTCCTCCTCCAGCTCGTCCCAATCCTTGCCGCTCTCCTCTTCGCTGCCCAGGGACTCCTTGGAATATTCTGGAAGGAGATGGTGTTGGAGAACATCTCTGGGGGGTTCTGGTGGGACCCCACGAGGAGCTGGTGGCCTCAAGGGGGAAGTTCTGGTGGCCTTTATGGGTCCTGGTGGCCTCAAGGTGGTCCAGGTGACCTTGGGGTGGCCCAGGTGACCTCAAGGGGCCTCAGGTGACCTCAAGGAGGTCCTGGTTGGCATCTCCAGGGGGTTCCGGTGGGACCCCACGAGGACCTGGTGGCCTCAGGATGGGTCCTGGTGGCCTTTATGGGGTCCAGGTGGTCTCAAGGTGCCACAGGTGACCTCAGGGTGCCCCAGGTGACCTCAAGAGGCCTCAGGTGACCTCAAGGTGGTCCTGGTGGCCTCAAGGGGGTCCTGGTTGGCATCTCCAGGGGGTTCTGGTGGAACCCCACAAGGACGTGGAGGCCTCAGGGGGGGTCCTGGTGGCCTCAGGGGGATCCTGGTGGTCTCAAGGTGGCCCAGGTGACCTCAAGGGGTTCCCCAGGTGACCTCAAGAGGCCTCAGGTGACCTCAAGGTGGTCCTGGTGGCCTCAAGGGGGTCCTGGTTGGCATCTCCACGGGGTTCTGGTGGGACCCCACAAGGACCTGGTGGCCTCAGGATGGGTCCTGGTGGCCTTTATGGGGTTCAGGTGGTCTCAAGGTGCCACAGGTGACCTCGGGGTGGCCCAGGTGACCTCAAGAGGCCTCAGGTGACCTCAGGAGGGTCCTGGTTGACATCTCCAGGGGTTTCTGGTGGGACCCCACGAGGACCTGGAGACCTCGGGGGGGGTCCTGGTGGTCTTTATGGGGTCCAGGTGGTCTCTATGGGGTGCAGGTGACCTCAGGGTGGCCCAGGTGACCTCAAGGGGCCTCAGGTGACCTCAAGGAGGTCCTGGTTGGCATCTCCAGGAGGTTCTGGTGGAACCCCATGAGGACGCAGTGGCCTCAGGATGGGTCCTGGTGGCCTTTATGGGGTCCTGGTGGCCTCAAGGTGCCACAGGTGACCTCGGAGTGCCCCAGGTGACCTCAAGGGGCCTCAGGTGACCTCAAGGGGGTCCTGGTTGGCATCTCCAGGGGGTTCTGGTGGGACCCCACGAGGACCTGGTGGCCTCAGGATCGGTCCTGGTGGCCTTTATGGGGTCCTGGTGGTCTCTATGGGGTGCAGGTGACCTCAGGGTGCCCCAGGTGACCCCGGGGTGGCCCAGGTGACCCCGGGGGGTCCCCACCTGACTCCTCGGCCTCGGAGGAGTAGTCCTCATCGCTGTCCTCCTCCTCCTCCTCGTCCTCCTCCGAGGGGTTGAAGGTCTCGTCCTCGATCTCCGACTCCGATTCCCGACCTCAGCGTCGCTGCCCTGAGGACAGGGAGGGCACCTGGAGACATCTGGACATACCTGGAGACACCTGGGGGGACCTGGGAGGGCACCTGGGGACACTTGGGACACCTGGAGGGAGCCCTGGGGACACCTGGGGACATCTGGGGGCACCTGGAGACACCTGGACACACCTGGGCGACCCGAAAGGGCACCTGGGGACACCTGGGAGGGGCCTGGGGACACCTGGGGACACCTGGGAGGGACCTGGGGACACCTGGGTGATACCTGGACACACCTGGGAGGGGCCTGGGGACACCGGGGGAGCCCCTGAGGACCCTGAGTTGGGATCATCAGGAGGTGGGGACCTCCCTCCCCCTCCCCCCCACCCCTCCCCGTACCTCCCCAACCCCTCCCCCCGCCCCCTCCCCCTTCTCCCTGTGCCCCTCCCCCTCCCCTTATGCCTCTCCCCCAACCTCCCCCACCCCTCCCCCATGTCCCTCGCCCACTCACTCACTTCTGCCCCTCCCCCTCCCCACGCCCCTCCCCCCACTTCTGCCCCCCTCCCCATGCCCCTCCCCCACTTCTCCCCCTACCCCTCCCCACGCCCCTCCCCCATGCCCCCCACCCCTCCCTCCCATGCCCCTCCCCCCACTTCTCGCCTACCCTTCCCCTGTACCTCCCCCCCTCCCCCACCACAACCCCGTGCCCCTCCCCCACCTCTCCAACCCTCCCCCGTCCCCCACTTCTCCCCCTACCCCTCCCCCCACACCCCTCACCCCCCTCCCCCACTTCTCCCCCTCCCTCCCCTCCCTCCTCCTCCCCCCTGCCCCTCCCCCACCTCCCCACCCCTCCCCTCTCACCCCTCACCCCTCCCTCGTGCCCTTCACCCCCTCCTCCACTTCTCCCTCCTCCTCCCTCCCATGCCCCTCCCCCCCTCCCCATGCCCCTCCCCCCGTACCTCCCCCTCGGGCTCCAGGAAGGACCAACCCCCTGCTCGAAGAACCCCTCGGGGTCGTCCACGATGGTTTTCATGATCTTGGTCCAGTTGAGGGATTGGACCCCCTCCGTGTACTTGAGGTCACAGGAGCTGGGGGGGAGGGGAGAGGGTGAGGGGGGAGGGGCAGCACCCACTGAGGGGGAAGGAGGGGGGAAGAGAAGGAGGGAATGGGGGGAGGGGGAAAGGTGGGGAGGGTCGAGGGGAGGGGCAGCACCCGCTGTGGGGGAAGGGGGGGAATGAGGGAGGGGGAAAAGGAGGGGGGAATGGGGGAGGGGCAAGGGAAGAGGGGCGTGGGGGAGGGGCGGTGAGGAGGGAGGGGCAGCACCAACTGTGAGGGGAGAAGGGGGAAAAGGAAGGGGGCAATGGGGGGGGGGGGGGTGGGGTAGGGGTGGTGAGGGCAGCACCCACTGGGGGGGGAGGTGTATTTGAGGTCACATGAGCTGGGGGGGAGGGGGGGAGGGAGGGGGAAGGGGGGAAGAGGAGAAGGGGAGAAGAAGAGGGGGAGGGGCAGCACCCACTGTTGGGGGGGAAGGGAGGGGAAAAAAGGGAGCGGGGAAAAGGGGGGGAGGGGGAAAAGGGAGGGGGGAAGGGTGGGGAGAGGAGGGGCGGGGGGAGGAGTGGGGGAGCGAGGGGGGAGGGGCAGCACCCACTGGAGGAGAGGAAAGAGGGGGAGGGGCAGGGGGTGGATGGGGGGAGGGGCAGCACCCACTGCTGGGGGAGGGGGGAAGGAAAAGGGAGGGGGGAATGGGGGAGGGCAGTGAGGGGGGAGGGCAGCACCCACCATGGGGGAAGGAAAAGGGGGGAGAAAGGAGGAGGAGGGGAGAGAGAGAAGGGGGGGAGGGGCAGGAGGGCTGGGGGAGGATGGGAAGGGAGGCGGGTGGGGGAAGGGTCAGGATGGGTGGGGAATAGGCGGGGGATGGGGGAGGGGTCGGGCAGGTCTGGGGGGTGGGGGAGGGGTCAGGGTGAGTGGGGGAGGGGTCGGGGCTGATAGGGGAGGGGTTAGATGGGTCTGGGTGGGGGAGGGGATGTGGTGAGTAGGGGTGGGTGGGAGAGGAGGAAGGGGGGTCAGCGGGTGGGGGAGGGGTCTGGCAGGTCTAGGGCGAGTGGGGGAGGGGTTGTGGTAGGTGGGGGAGGGGTCGGACGAGTCTGGGTGGGGTCGGGTCTGAGTAGGGGAAGGGGTCAGGGTGAGTGGGGGTGGGGAGGGGTCGGACAGGTCTGGGTGGGTGGGGGAGGGGATGGGGTGAGTACGGACGAGTGGGGGAGGGGTCAGGGTGGGTGGGGGATGGGTAGGGCAGGCCTGGGTGGGGTCAGGTGGGTGGGGGAGGGGCCGGGTGGGTGGGGCAGGGGTGGGTGGGGTTGGGGTCGGGGCGGGTGGGGGAGGTGTCAGGTGGGTCTAGGGCGAGTGGGGGAGGGTCAGGGCAGGTGGGGGAGGGGTCGGGTGGGTGGGGGAGGGTTCGGACGAGTCTGAGTGCGGTCAGGTCTGAGTGGGGGAGGGGACCAGGGCTGGTGGGGGAGGGGGTCAGGGTTGGTGGGGGAGGGCTCAGGTGGGTCTGGGGCTGGTGGGGGAGGGGTCGGGCGGGTCTGGGTGGAGTCAGGGCAGGTGGGGGAGGGGCAGGGTTGGGTGGAGGAGGGGCCAGGGTGAGTTGGAGGGTTGGGGGAGGAGGATGAGGACGGGAAGAGGGGGTTGGGGCAGGTGGGGGAGGGGTCAGGCGGGTCTGGGTGGGGGAGGGGTCGGTGCGGGTGAGGGAGGGGTCAGGCAGGTCTGGGTGGGGGAGGGGTCGGGGTAGGTGGGGGAGGGGTCAGGCAGGTCTGGGGCAGGTCTGGGTGGGGTCAGGCGGGTGGGGGAGGGGTCGGGGTAGGTGGGGGAGGGTTCAGGTGGGTCTGGGTGGGGTCGGGGCGGGTGGGGGAGGGGTCGGGGCCGGGGTCGGGGCCGGGGCCGGGGCACCCACTTGAGCCACTCCTTGATGGGGTCGAGGGAGGCGACGGGGATGGCGTTGATCATGGTGACCTTGCGGCCGTAGTCCTTGTAGACGATGACCAGGTCGAAGTTCTTGAGGTGGAACTGGACCCGCTCGAAGTGGATCAACTCCACCTCGTCCAGGGTCACCACGAAGGGAGGCTGCGGGGGGAGGGGCCAAGGTGGAGGAGAGACCGAGGAGGGGGGAGGAGAGGACAATGGGGAGGTCAAGGATGGGGGAGGAAGAGATGAAAGAGGGAGGAGAAGAGGTCAATGAGAAGGAGAAGAGATCAAGGATGGAGAAGATGTCAATGGTGGAGAAGAAATCAAAGATGGAGGTGACGAGGTCAAGGATGGAGAAGAGGTCAATGAGAAGAAGAAGAGGTCAAGGATGGAGGAGAAGAGGTCAATGAGGACGAGAAGAGGTCAAGGATGGAGGAGAAGAGGTCAATGAGGACGAGAAGAGGTCAAGGATGGAGGAGATGTCAATGGTGGAGGAGAAGAGATCAAAGATGGAGGAGAAGAGGTCAATGATAGAGAAGAGGTCAATGAGGACAAGAAGAGGTCAAGGATGGAGGAGAAGTCAAGGAGGAGCTCAAGGATGGAAGAGAGGTCAAGAACGGGGAAGAAGAAGTCAATGAGAAGGAGAAGAGGACAAGGATGAAGAAGAAGAGATGAAAGAGGGAGGAAAAAGGCCAATGAGGAGGTCAAGGATGGAGAAGAGGTCAAGGATAGAGGAGACATCAAGGATGGGGAGGAGAGATCAAAGATGGAGGAGAGGTCAAGGATGAAGAAGAAGAGGTCAATGGGGAGGTCAAGGATGGAGAAGACATCAAGGATG
Organism: Dromococcyx pavoninus; assembly: GCA_033558185.1. Lineage (NCBI taxonomy): Eukaryota > Metazoa > Chordata > Aves > Cuculiformes > Neomorphidae > Dromococcyx > Dromococcyx pavoninus. The sequence continues at coordinate 21,689 of JAUMJL010001573.1, read as the reverse complement.
GAGGAGAAGAGGTCAATGATAGAGAAGAGGTCAATGAGAAGGAGAAGAGGTCAAGGATGGAGAAGAGATCAATGAGGAGGAGAAGAGGTCAAGGATGGGGAAGGAGAGGTCAAGGATGAAGGAGATGTCAATGGTAAGAGATCAAAGATGGAGGAGAAGAGGTCAATGGGGAGGTCAAGGATGGAGAAGAGGTCAATGAGGAGGAGAAGAGGTCAAGGATGGGGAAGGAGAGGTCAAGGATGAAGGAGATGTCAATGGTAAGAGATCAAAGATGGAGGAGAAGAGGTCAATGGGGAGGTCAAGGATGGAGAAGAGGTCAAGGATGAAGGAGATGTCAATGGTGGAGAAGAGATCAAAGATGGAGGAGAAAGGTCAATGATAGAGGTCAATGAGAAGGAGAAGAGGTCAAGGATGGAGGAGAGGAAGTCAAGGATGGAGAAGAGGTCAAAGATGGGGAAGAAGAGGTCAAGGATGGAGGAGATGTCAATGGTGGAGAAGAAGAGGTCAAAGATGGAGAAAAGAGGTCAATGGGGAGGTCAAGGATGGAGGAGAAGAGGTCAATGAGAAGGAGAAGAGGTCAATGAGAAGGAGAAGAGGTCAATGAGAAGAAGAGGTCAATGAGAAGGAGAAGAGGTCAAGGATGGAGAAGAGGTCAAAGATGGGGAAGAAGAGGTCAAGGATGGAGGAGATGTCAATGGTGGAGAAGAAGAGATCAAAGATGGAGAAAAGAGGTCAATGGGGAGGTCAAGGATGGAGGAGAAGAGGTCAATGATAGAGAAGAGGTCAATGAGAAGGAGAAGAGGTCAAGGATGGAGGAGAAGAGATGAAAGAGGGAGGAAAAAGGTCAATGAGGAGGTCAAGGATGGAGAAGAGGTCAAGAATGGGGAAGGAGAAGTCAAGGATGCAGGAGAAGAGGTCAATGAGAAGAAGAGGCCAAAGATGGAGGTGATGAGGTCAAGGATGGAGAAGAGGTCAGTGAGGAGGTCAAGGATGGAGGAGACATCAAGGATGTGGAAGGAGAGGTCAAGGATGGAGAAGAAGAGGTCAATGAAGAGGTCAAGGATGGAGAAGAGGTCAAGGATGGAGGAGGCATCAAGGATGGAGGAGAAGAGATCAACGGCGAGGCCAAGGATGGAGGAGAAGGAGGAGGAGAAAAGGTCAATGAGAAGAAAAGGTCAACAAGGACAAGAGCTCAAATGGAGGAGGTCCCAAGGGTGGTGGTGGGACCTGGGAGAGGTCCCAGGGGGTGGTGGTGGGACCTGGGAGAGGTCCCAGGGGTGGTGGGGGGACCTGGGAGAGGTCCCAAGGGTGGTGGGGGGACCTGGGAGAGGTCCCAGGGGGTGGTGGGGGGACCTGGGAGAGGTCCCAGGGGTGGTGGGGGGACCTGGGAGAGGTCCCAGGGGTGGTGGGGGGACCTGGGAGAGGTCCCAAGGGTGGTGGGGGGACCTGGGAGAGGTCCCAGGGGGTGGTGGGGGGACCTAGGGGAGGTCCCAGGGGGCCCAGACGTACCCACTCAGTGCAGTTGACCAGGGCGCTGCTGGTGGGCTGGAGAAGGCAGGTGCTGCGGTACGGGGCCCCGTTGAACCTGGGGGGACACCAGAGGTGAGAGGGGACCCCCAAGGACCAGGAGGAGGACCCCAAAAACCCAGGAGGAGAAGTCAAAACCCGTGAGAAGATCCCTAAAAACCAGGAGGAGACCTCAAAAACCACGAGGAGAACCTCAAAAACCATGAGGAGAACCTCAAAAACCATGAGGAGACCCCATGAAACCATGAGGAGACCCCAAAAACTGTGAGAAGAACCTCAAAAACCGTGAGGAGACCTCAAAGAACCACGAGGAGACCTCAAAAACCATGAGGAGACCCCATGAAACCATGAGGAGAACCCATAAAGCCACGAGAAGACCTCAAAGAACCACAAACGAACCTCAAAAAAAACATGAGGAGACCTCAAAGAACCATGAGAAGACCCCAAAACCATGAGAAGACCCCATGAAACCCTCATTAAGACCATGAGGAGACCTCAAAAACCATGAGAAGAACCTGAAAAATCATGAAGGGACCCCAAAAATCATGAGAAGAACCCATAAAACCATGAGAAGACCTCAAAGAACCATGAGGAGACCCCAAAAAAATATGAGGAGACCCCATGGGACCAGGAGGAGACCTCAAAGAACCATGAGGAGTACCCCAAAACCACGAGAGAACCTCAAAGAACCATGAGGAGACCTCAAAGAACCATGAGGAGACCTTAAAAACCACGAGAAGACCCCAAAATCCACAAGAAGAACCAATGAAACCATGAGGAGACCTCATAAAACCTCAAAGAAACCCCAAAAGACCACGAGAAGACCCCATAAAACCACGAGGAGACCTCAAAGAACCACGAGGAGCCCCCATAAAACCACGAGGAGACCCCATGAAACCTTGAGAAGACACTCAAAGAGCCACGAGGAGCCCCCAAAGCCCCCGAGGTCGTTGTCCACCTACCCCAGGTCTCGGAAGGGCACCTCGAACTCCAGCTCCTCCTTGGTGAGGGCCTCGACCTTCTCGATGAAGTTCTTGAAGGCCGTCTTGAGCTTGTGGCGCATCTCCCGTTCCATCTGCGCGGGAGAGGAGAGGAAAAGGGCGGGTGGAAACCATCTTGGTGGCATCTCAAGAGGTTCCTCGGGGGGGTCGGTTGGTCCATCAGACCTGCTCGGCGTAGAGGTCATCTCGGTCGTGCATGTGTTGGTGTTTGCCCAGGTCGGTCGTGATCTCCCCGACCTCGGTGTAGAACTGGACGTCCGTGTGGCGCTTCTTGCCGAACATGATGGCGTTCTAAAGATGGAGGAGAAGGAGAAGGAGAAGAAGAGGCCACCACCAGCACCCAGGAGGGCCGAGGTGCTCCTCCAGAAGCCACCCGAGAGGGTCCTAAAAAAGGATGGGGAAGGAAGGAAGGAAGGACCTTGAGGTGGAAGTGGAGGACGATGATCATCTCGCCGTCGCAGGGCTGGAAGACGGCGTGCTTGATGTTGTTGTAGAGGATGTCCACCTTGTCGCCGCGGACCGAGGTGAAGCGGAAGCCTGGGGGGGGGAAAAGGGGTGAGGGGGCATCAGGAAGGGGAGGGGACCTCAAAGATTGGGGAGGGGACCTCAAAAATAGGTGGTGGGACCTCAAAAATACGTTGAAGAAACATCAAAAATGGTGATGGGACCTCAAAAATAGGTGATGGGACCTCAAAAATACGTTGAAGAACCTTGGAAAATGTGATGGGACCTCAAAAATAGGTGATGGGACCTGAAGAACCTCAAGGAGACCCCACAAAACCTTGAGGAGACCTCAAAAACCGCAAGGAGACTCCGTAAAACCTCAAGAAGACCCCATAAAACCTTCAGGAGACCTCAAAAACCTTGAGGAGACCCCATAAAACCTCAAGGAGACCTCAAAGGACCTCAAGGAGACCCCACAAAACCTTGAGGAAACCCCATAAAACCTCAAGAAGACCTCAAAAACTTCAAGGAGACTCCATAAAACCTCAAGGAGACTCCATAAAACCTTGAGGAGACCCCATAAAACCTTGAAGAGACCTCAAAAACTTCAAGGAGACCTCAAAGAACCTCAAGGAGACCCCATAAAACCTCAAGGAGACCTCAAAGAACCTCAAGGAGACCTCAAAGAACCTCAAGGAGACCCCATAAAACCTCAAGGAGACTCCATAAAATCTTGAGAAGACCCCATAAAACCTTGAGGAGACCTCAAAAACTTCAAGGAGACCTCAAAGAACCTCAAGGAGACCTCAAAGAACCTCAAGGAGACCCCATAAAACCTCAAGGAGACTCCATAAAATCTTGAGGAGACCTCAAAAACTTCAAGGAGAGTCCGGAAAACCTTGAGGAGACCCCATAAAACCTCAAGAAGACCCCATAAAACCTTGAGGAGACCTCAGAAACCTCAAGGAGACTCCACAAAACTTGAGGAGATCTCAAAAAACCTCGAGGAGACCACGAAAACTTCAAGGAGACTCCATAAAATCTCCAGGAGACCTCAAAGAACCTCGAGGAACCCCGGGAGGTCCCACCCCGTCCCCGTTTACCGTTGACGTGGGCCTCCAGCGAGCCCTGCATCCTCTTCTGGGCGATGTTGGGGCGGATGTAGAGGTCCTTCAGCTTGGGGTTGCTCCTGTTGAGGTTGATGACCAACGAGTCCTGCTTGACGATGCCCTGGAGAAGACAACCGAGGTGGTGGGTCAGGGTGGTCCTTCTGGAGGAGAAGACCTCATAAAACGTGGCGGTTGGGTCTTTTACCTCCTTCTCCTTCTCCTCGGCCTCGCGGGTCTTGTAGCGTTTCTGGACCTCCTTGATGATCCTGAAGGCGTTCTGGAGGTTCAAGGCCGGCACCGTCTGCTCCCCGGGGGTCTTCATGTTGGACGCCCGGTAGGTTCTGGAGAAGAAGACCTCCAAGGACCATCCGAAGAAGCCACCTCCAGGTTGTCCCACCCGGAAGCGGTGGCCTCACATCTCCTTGACGAAGGTGGCCTCGGGGTTGGGGAAGATGTTGCCCTCGTTGCGTCCCAGGGCGCTGCCGGGGCAGTAGAAGTTGATGCGAAGGTAGGTGTAGTCGCCTTCCACCGACATGCTGATGTTCTGGGGACACGGGGCAGAGGAGGGTGGTCAACCCCAGGGTGGACCTCTGGGAGGAGGGAAGAGGGGGGACCCCGAAAAACATCTCGAGGAGGAGGTGGAACCCAAAAAAGAGCTCAAGGTGGAGGTGGAACTCCAAAAATACGTCCGGTTGGACCCAAAAAGCATCTCAGAGAGGAGGTGGAACCCAAAGAACTTCTCAAGGAGGAGGTGGAACTCCAAAACCACATCAAGTTGGACCCAAAAAACATCTAAAGGTGGAGGTGAAACCCAAAAATATGTCAAGTTGGACCTGAAAACCATCTCAGGGAGAAGGTGGAACCCAAAAACCATCTCAAGGTAGAGGTGGAACCCAAAAAAGATCTCAAGGTGGAGGTGGAACTCCGAAATCACGTCAGGTTGGACACAAAAAGCATCTCAAGGAGGAGGAGGAACCCAAAAACATCTCAAGGTGGAGGTGGAACCCAAAAACACCTCGGGTTGGACCTAAAAACCATCTCGGGGAGGAGGTGGAACCCAAAGAACTTCTCAAGGAGGAGGTGGAACTCCAAAATCACGTCAGGTTGGACCCAAAAAGCATCTCAAGGAGGAAGTGGAATCCAAAAAAGATCTAAAGTTGGAGGTGGAACCCCAAAACATCTCAATTTGGACCCAAAAAGCATCTCAAGGAGGAGGGGGAACCCAAAGAACTTCTCAAGCTGGAGGAGGAACCCAAAAAACATCTCAGGTTGGAGGTGGAACTCCAAATCATGTCAGGTTGGACCCTAAAACCATCACAGGGAGGAGGAGGAACCCAAAAAAGATCTCAAGGTGGAGGTGGAACTCCAAAATCACATCAAGTTGGACCTGAAAACCATCTCAGGGAGGAGGAGGAACCCAAAGAACTTCTCAAGGAGGAGGTGGAACCCAAAAAAGATCTCAGGTTGGACGTGGAACTCCGAAAATATGTCAAGTTGGACCCAAAAACCATCACAGGGAGGAGGTGGAACCCAAAAAAGATCTCAAGGAGGAGGTGGAACTCCAAAATCACGTCAGGTTGGACCTAAAAACCATCTCAAGGTGGAGGTGAAACCCAAAAACCATCTCAGGTTGGACTAAAAAAGCACCTTGAGATTCTGAGGAGATTTTGAGAGATTTTGAGGAGGTTTTGATGGGTTTTGAGAAGATCTCGATGAGTTTTGAGATTTTGAGAGGTCTGGAGAAGATTTGGAGAGGTTTTGAGGAGGTTTTGATGGATTTTGAGAAGATTTGAGAAGCTCTGAGAAGGTTTTGAGGAGTTTTAATGGATTTTGAGAAGATTTGAGAAGTTTTGAGAAGGTTTTGAGGGATTTTGAGATGTTTTGAGGAGTTTTGATGGATTTTGAGATGTTTTGAGGACCTCTGAGAGGTTCTGAGAAGGATTTGAGAGGTCCTGAGCAGGTTTTGAGATGTTTTGAAGAGGTTCTGAAGGGTTCTGAGCAGGTTCTTGGGGGTTCCTGGAGGTCCTCACCTTGATGGTGGCGATGTGGAAGGGGGTGGCGATGCCGAAGACCGGCATGATGACCGTCTCGTACTTCTTGTCGATGTAGATCTTCATCTCGCGGATGTGGGGCTCCTTGGGCATCAAGGCCGGGTTCTTGTAGGAGATGTTGGACTTCCGAGCCCTACGTGGACACCGAGAGGTTGGAGGACCTCAAGAATTGATGGAAACGGCCCTTTTTGACCCAAAAAGAAGGGCAGGGGGTGGTTGGGGGTTACTTCTGGATCTGCTGCTCCCCCTTCTGCTCCGTCAGGCGGCGCCGAGCTTCCTCGTTGAGTTGGGCGGCCAACTCCTTCTGGTGGGCGCGGCGCTTCTCCTCGGCCGTCAGCTCGTTCTGGAGGGACCCAAAATCCCACCCAAAAGGCATCAAAGGCACCAAAAAGTCATCAAAGGAACCCAAAATCCCATCAAAGACGGCCAAAATCCACCCAAAAGCCACCAAAGGCACCAAAAAGTCATCAAAAGACACCCAAAATCCCACCAGATCCACCCAAAATCCATCAAATTGACCCAAAACCTCATCAAATCCACCCAAATCCACCCAAAAATCCACCAGAACCACCCAAAGTCCCACCAGACACCCAAAATCCATCAAATCGACCCCAAATCCATCAAATTGACTCCAAATCCATCAAATTGACCCCGAATCCATCAAATTAAACAAAACCCAACACAAATCCCACCAAATCCACCCAAAATCCCATCAAGTTCCCCATGAAATTCACCCAAGATCCAGAAAATCCACCCAAAACCCACAAGATTCACCCAAAATTCTCAAAATCCACCCAAATTTTACCCAAAACTCACCCAAAATCTACAAAATCCTCCCTAAATTTACAAAATCCACCCAAAATCCATAAAATCCACCCAAAGTTCTCAAAATCAACCCAAATTTCACCCAAACCTCACCCATAATCTACAAAATCCTCCCTAAATTTACAAAATCCTCCCTAAATTTACAAAATCCACCCAAAATTCTCAAAATCCACCCAAAATTCTCAAAATCCACCCAAAATTCTCAAAATCAACCCAAATTTCACCCAAAATTCTCAAAATCCTCCCTAAATTTACCAAATTCACCCAAAATCCATAAAATCCACCCAAAATTCTCAAAATCAACCCAAATTTCACCCAAACCTCACCCATAATCTACAAAATCCTCCCTAAATTTACAAAATCCTCCCTAAATTTACAAAATCCTCCCTAAATTTACAAAATCCACCCAAAATTCTCAAAATCCACCCCAAATTCTCAAAATCCACCCAAAATTCTCAAAATCCACCCAAAATTCTCAAAATCCACCCAAATTTCACCCAAAATTCTGAAAATCCTCCCTAAATTTACCAAATTCACCCAAAATCCATAAAATCCACCCAAAATTCTCAAAATCAACCCAAATTTCACCCAAACCTCACCCATAATCTACAAAATCCTCCCTAAATTTACAAAATCCTCCCTAAATTTACAAAATCCACCCAAAATTCTCAAAATCCACCCCAAATTCTCAAAATCCACCCCAAATTCTCAAAATCCACCCCAAAATTCTCAAAATCCACCCCAAATTCTCAAAATCCACCCAAAATTCTCAAAATCCACCCAAATTTCACCCAAAATTCTCAAAATCCTCCCTAAATTTACCAAATTCACCCAAAATCCATAAAATCCACCCAAAATTCTCAAAATCAACCCAAATTTCACCCAAACCTCACCCATAATCTACAAAATCCTCCCTAAATTTACAAAATCCTCCCTAAATTTACAAAATCCACCCAAAATTCTCAAAATCCACCCAAAATTCTCAAAATCCACCCAAAATTCTCAAAATCCACCCAAAATTCTCAAAATCAACCCAAATTTCACCCAAAATTCTCAAAATCCTCCCTAAATTTACCAAATTCACCCAAAATCCATAAAATCCACCCAAAATTCTCAAAACCAACCCAAAACTTATCCAAAATTCTCAAAATTCACCCAAAATCCTCAAAATCCACCTTAAATCCCACCAAATCCACCCAAAATTCCACCAAATCCACCCCAAATCCACAAAATCTGCCCCAAACTCCCCCAAATTACCCCAAACCACATGAAATTGCCCCAAAACCCCCTCAAATCGCCCCAACCCCCCGGAAATTGCCCCCAAAGCCCACCCGTGTCCTCTCGGTCAGCAGAGCCGCCCGGGAGCTGCGTCCCAGAAGATCTTCGGCCTCGTCCTTCTCCGCCTCCTCCTCCTCCTCATCTTCGTTCTTTGGTTTTTGGGGCAAAAACGAAGCGAAACGGAGACTTTTCCCAATTCCGACACCGAAATGGAGCTGAATTGCCCAAAACCCCGAGGTTTCACCCCAATTCCCCACCTTGAGGAAGATCCCGATGTTCTTGACCTTCTTCTTGACGGCCGTGAGGACGATGGCGGGGCCTTCCTGGAAGACGACGGCGATGGAGGTTTTTGGGGAGAAATTGAAGGGTTTTGGGGTTCTGGGAGGCCCTGGAGGCCCTGGAGGAGGTCCAGGAGGCCCCGGAGGAGGCCCTGGAGGAGGTCCAGGAGGTCCCACCTCGTCCACCAGGACGGTGTCCCCGATGAACATGGCGTACGTGCGCTCCTCCGGCTTCTTCCCCTCCTTGTTGGCGAGGTCCGAGAAGCCAACGTTGACGCTGAAAACCATCCCTGGAGGAGAAGCCGTGGACAAAGGGTGGGGGGGGGAGAGAGGAGGATCGGTTTTTGGGGTGGAAAAGGAGGATTTGGGGGGCGGGGGAAGACATTTCGGAGCCGCCCGGAAAAAATTTGGGTGGAAAAGGGGCGATTTTGGAAGTTTTGGGGGGAAATTTGGCGACGGGAGAGAAAAAAATTTGGGTGGAGAAGAAAATTTTAAGGGGGGGGGGCGGAATTTTGGAGAGTTGAGATGAAATTTGGGGGGAAATGGGTAATTTTGAAGATTTTGGAGAGAATTGTGGGGTGAAAAAGAGAATTTTGGGTGGTGGTGGGAAATTCTGGAGTCTTAAGGTGAAATTTATGGTGAAAACGGACAATTTTCAAAATTTTGGATGAAATTGTGGGGTTGAAAAAGAAAGTATTGGATGGTGGGGACAAAATTTGGGGTGGAAATGGACAATTTTGTAGATTTCGGATAAAATTGTGGGTGGAAAAGCAAAACTGGGTGGTGGGGGAAATTTTTGAGCACTGGGATGAAATTTTTGGGGAAAATGGCCAATTTTGAAGATTTTGCGAGGCGAAAAAGAGAATTTCTGGTGGTGGGGGAAATTTTGGAGTCTTAAGATGAAATTTATGGTGAAAATGAACAATTTTGAAGATTTGGGGTGAAACTGTGGGTGGGAAAGGAGAATTCTGGGTGGAAAAGGAGAATTCTGGGTGGGAAAGGAGAATTTTGGATGGGAAAGGAGAATTTTGCGTGGAAAAGAGAACTTTGATGTGAAAAGGTTGAATTTGGGGTAAAAAGGGACCAATTTTGAGTGGAAAAGACTGAATTTGGGGTGGAAAAGGCCAACTTTGGGGTAAAAAAGGCCCAATTTGGGTGGAAAAGACTGAACTTGGGGTAAAAACCCCACAATTTTGGCCGGAAAAGGGAACTTTGATGTGAAAAGGTTGAATTTGGGGTAAAAAAGGACCAATTTTGAGTGGAAAAGACTGAATTTGGGGTGGAAAAGGCCAACTTTGGGGTAAAAAAGGCCAACTTTGGGGTAAAAAAGGCCCAATTTGGGGTCAAAAAGGCTGAATTTGGGGTAAAACCCCCACAATTTTGGGCGGAAAAGAGAACTTTGAGCAGAAAAGGCTGACTTTGGGGTAAAAAAGGCCCAATTTGGGGTGGAAAAGGCTGAATTTGGGGTAAAACCCCCACAATTTTGGGCGGAAAAGAGAACTTTGGGTGGAAAAGGCTGAATTCTGGGTGGAGACGACGGAATTCCGGGTGGAGAAGCTAACTGGTGGGACTGTCGCGGCGCTCCTCACCCTTCTTGAGGCGGTGCTGGTTCTTGCTGTTGATGACCAAGGAGCCCTCCCTGAACTCGATGCCCATCGCGAAGCTGCGGAGACACCACGAGAACCTCCTCGTCAGGAGGTCCCCGACCACCTCCACACCCCCCCCCCCCCCCCCCAAGGAACCCCCCAAATCCCCGGTTCTCACCCCAAATTCTTGGTGACCTTGCTGAGCAGCTCCGGCTTCTGCTTCTTCACCAGCTCCATGACGGCGCCGTAGACGTCGCAGAGCTTGGCTCCTGGAAGCCGGCGGAGATGCCACCACCGAGGGCTCGGTGGCCGCAGCTCCGGGGGGGTCCCCGGGGACATCTCAGGGGGCTTCGAGGAGACCTCCAGGGGTCTCGACTGACCGTGACGGAGCTCCTTGAGGAGCTCCTCCTGCAGCTGGAGCAGGAAGGAGTAGTGGTCCTGCATCTCCTGCGGGGGGTCCACCAGCAGCGTCCGCACCAGGTTGGAGCAGTAGGACTTGTAGCGGATGCCCATGGCGCAGGTGATGGCGCCGAAGTGCATGTGGCTCTTGTCGCTGCCGCGGCGACACGGGCCCAGAGAGAGGTCGGACAAAATCCAGCAATCCCAGCCCGAAAGCGACAAAATCGCGCCCCAAATTTGGAAATCGCGCCCCAAATTTGGAAATCGCACCCCAAATTTGGAAATCGCGCCCTAAATTTTGAAATCGCACCCCAAATTTTGAAATCGCGCCCCAAATTTGGAAATCGCACCCCAAATTTTGAAATCGCGCCCCAAATTTTGAAATCGCGCCCTAAATTTTGAAATCGCGCCTTAAATTTTGAAATCGCACCCTAAATTTTGAAATCGCACCCCAAATTTTGAAATCGCGCCCTAAATTTTGAAATCGCACCCCAAATTTTGAAATCGCGCCCCAAATTTTGAAATCGCACCCCAAATTTTGAAATCGCGCCCCAAATTTTGAAATCGCACCCCAAATTTTGAAATCGCGCCCCAAATTTTGAAATCGCGCCCTAAATTTTGAAATCGCACCCCAAATTTTGAAATCGCGCCCCAAATTTGGAAATCGCACCCCAAATTTTGAAATCGTGCCCTAAATTTTGAAATCGCACCCTGAACTTTGGAATTGTGACCCAAATTTTGAAATTGCGCCCCAAATTTAGAAATGACGCCCCAAAGTTTGGAACTGTGCACCACATTTTGAAATTTCGCCCCAAATTTTGAAATTGCACCCCAAATTCCAAAATTGCGCCCCAAATTTCAAAATTGCGCACCAAAGTTTGAATTTGCGCCCCAAAGTTTGGAATTGCACCCCAAACTTTTAAATTGCGCACCAAATTTCAAAATTGCACCCCAGATTTTGAAATTGCGCACCAAAGTTTAAAATTGCACCCCAAAGTTTGAAATCGCACCTTAAATTTCAAAATTGCACCCCAAATTTTGAAAGCGCACCTTAAATTTTGAAATCGCACCCCACATTTTGAAATTCCGCCCCACATTTTGAAATTTCTCCCCAAATTTTGAAATTGTGCCCCAGAGTTTGAAATCGCACCTTAAATTTCAAAATTGCGCCCCACATTTTGAAATCGCGCCCCAGTTTGAAATTGCACCCCAGATTTTGAAATTATGCCCCAGATTTTGAAACTGTGCCCCAGATTTTGAAATTGCACCCCAAATTTGAAATTGCACTGTAAACTTTTTAATTGCACCATAGATTTTGAAATCACAACCCAAATTCTAAAACTGTACCATAAAATTGGAAATTGCACCATAAATTTTGAAATTATGCCCCAAATTTCAAAATCACACCTTACATTTTGAAATTGCACCTTAAAGTTTGAAAACGCGCCCTGAATTCTAAAATCAGACCTTATATTTTGAAATTGTGTCCCAAATTCTAAAATCACAGCTTTAAGTTTGAAATTGTGCCCCAATCCCAAAATTTCCCCTTAAATTCCCCAAATTTCCCCTTAAATTCCCCAAATTTCTCCTTAAATGTCGCAAATTTCCCCTTAAATGTCGCAAATTTCCCCTTAAATTCCCCAAATTTCTCCTTAAATTCCGCAAATTTCCCCTTAAATGTCGCAAATTTCCCCTTAAAGTTCACAAATTTCTCCTTAAATTCCCCAAATTTCTCCTTAAATTCTGCAAATTTCCCCTTAAATGTCGCAAATTTCCCCTTAAATGTCGCAAATTTCCCCTTAAATGTCGCAAATTTCCCCTTAAATTCCGCAAATTTCCCCTTAAATGTTGCAAATTTCCCCTTAAATTCCCCAAATTTCTCCTTAAATTCCCCAAATTTCCCCTTAAATTCCCCAAATTTCCCCTTAAATTCCGCAAATTTCCCCTTAAATTCCCCAAATTTCTCCTTAAATTCCCCAAATTTCCCCTTAAATTCCCCAAATTTCCCCTTAAATTCCGCAAATTTCCCCTTAAATGTCGCAAATTTCCCCTTAAATTCCCCAAATTTCTCCTTAAATTCTGCAAATTTCCCCTTAAATTCCCCAAATTTCTCCTTAAATTCCACAAATTTCCCCTTAAATGTCGCAAATTTCCCCTTAAATGTCGCAAATTTCCCCTGAAATTCCCCAAATTTCTCCTTAAATTCCCCAAATTTCCCCTTAAATGTCGCAAATTTCCCCTTAAATTCCCCAAATTTCTCCTTAAATTCCCCAAATTTCTCCTTAAATTCCGCAAATTTCCCCTTAAATGTCGCAAATTTCCCCTTAAATGTCGCAAATTTCCCCTTAAATTCCCCAAATTTCCCCTTAAATTCCCCAAATTTCTCCTTAAATTCCCCAAATTTCTCCTTAAATGTCGCAAATTTCCCCTTAAATGTCGCAAATTTCTCCTTAAATTCCCCAAATTTCCCCTTAAATTCCGCAAATTTCTCCTTAAATTCCCCAAATTTCTCCTTAAATTCCGCAAATTTCCCCTTAAATGTCGCAAATTTCCCCTTAAATTCCCCAAATTTCTCCTTAAATTCCCCAAATTTCCCCTTAAATGTCGCAAATTTCCCCTTAAATTCCCCAAATTTCCCCTTAAATTCCCCAAATTTCCCCTTAAATTCCCCAAATTTCTCCTTAAATTCCCCAAATTTCTCCTTAAATTCCGCAAATTTCCCCTTAAATGTCGCAAATTTCCCCTTAAATTCCCCAAATTTCTCCTTAAATTCCCCAAATTTCCCCTTAAATGTCGCAAATTTCCCCTTAAATTCCCCAAATTTCCCCTTAAATTCCCCAAATTTCCCCTTAAATTCCCCAAATTTCTCCTTAAATTCCACAAATTTCTCCTTAAATGTCGCAAATTTCCCCTTAAATGTCGCAAATTTCTCCTTAAATTCCCCAAATTTCCCCTTAAATTCCGCAAATTTCTCCTTAAATTCCCCAAATTTCTCCTTAAATTCCGCAAATTTCCCCTTAAATGTCGCAAATTTCCCCTTAAATTCCCCAAATTTCTCCTTAAATTCCGCAAATTTCTCCTTAAATTCCGCAAATTTCCCCTTAAATTCCGCAAATTTCCCCTTAAATTCCCCAAATTTCTCCTTAAATTCCCCAAATTTCCCCTTAAATTCTGCAAATTTCCCCTTAAATGTCGCAAATTTCCCCTTAAATGTCGCAAATTTCCCCTTAAATTCCGCAAATTTCCCCTTAAATGTTGCAAATTTCCCCTTAAATTCCCCAAATTTCTCCTTAAATTCTGCAAATTTCCCTTAAATTCCCCAAATTTCTCCTTAAATTCTGCAAATTTCCCCTTAAATGTCGCAAATTTCTCCTTAAATTTCGCAAATTTCCCCTTAAATGTCGCAAATTTCCCCTTAAATTCCCCAAATTTCTCCTTAAATGTCACAAATTTCTCCTTAAATTCCCCAAATTTCCTCTTAAATGTCGCAAATTTCCCCTTAAATTCCCCAAATTTCTCCTTAAATTCCCCAAATTTCCCCTTAAATGTCGCAAATTTCCCCTTAAATGTCGCAAATTTCCCCTTAAATTTCGCAAATTTCCCCTTAAATGTCGCAAATTTCCCCTTAAATTCCGCAAATTTCCCCTTAAATGTCGCAAATTTCCCCTTAAATTCCCCAAATTTCTCCTTAAATTCCCCAAATTTCCCCTTAAATTCCGCAAATTTCCCCTTAAATGTCGCAAATTTCCCCTTAAATTCCCCAAATTTCTCCTTAAATTCCCCAAATTTCCCCTTAAATTCCGCAAATTTCCCCTTAAATGTCGCAAATTTCCCCTTAAATTCCCCAAATTTCTCCTTAAATTCCGCAAATTTCCCCTTAAATGTCGCAAATTTCCCCTTAAATTCCCCAAATTTCTCCTTAAATGTCGCAAATTTCCCCTTAAATTTTGCAAATTTCCCCTTAAATTTTGCAAATTTCCCTTGAAATTCCCTAAATTCCCCTTAAATCCCTCAAAATTCCTCTTAAATTTCGCAATTTGCCCTTCACCTCCCGGCATCCCCCGAGGTCCCGGGCCCGCGGGCCCGGCCGCACCTGACGACGCTGAACTTGAGGTTGTAGTTGCCTCCGCTCTGGATGATGGGGGGGTAACACATCTCCACGGCCGAGGGGTCGGCCCCCGCCAGGAACTTCTTCTCCTCGATCGCCTTCTCCACCGACTCCGCCAATTTGCTGTGGCGGACCTTCTGCGGGGGAGGGGCGCGGCGCCCTCAGGCCACCCCACCCCACCCCACCCCCACCCCAAGGGTCTCCAACCCCACCGCCTCCGAGACCTCCAACCCCAACATCTCCAACCCCAAGACCTCCAAACCCATCGCCTCAAGATCTCCAACCCCAAGGTCTCCAACATCAAGATCTCCAACCCCACCACCTCCAACCCCACCACCTCCAACCCCATCACCTCCAACCCCATCACCTCCAAGACCTCCAACCCCAAGATCTCCAACCCCAAGGTCTCCAACCCCAAGGTCTCCAACCCCAAGGTCTCCAACATCAAGATCTCCAACCCCACCACCTCCAACCCCACCACCTCCAACCCCATCACCTCCAACCCCATCACCTCCAAGACCTCCAACCCCAAGATCTCCAACCGCAAGACCTCTAAGACCTCCAAACCCCACCACCCCGAGGTCTCCAAACCCATCATCTCCAACCCCATCACCCCAAGGTCTCCAACCCCAAGGTCTCCAACCCCCACCTGGTGGCACCTCCAACCCCAAGACCTCCAAGGTCTCCAACCCCAAGACCTCCAAGGTCTCCAACCTCAACACCTCCAAGGTCTCCAACCTCAACACCTCCAAGGTCTTCAACCCCACCACGCCAAGAGTCTCCAACCCCAAGACCTCCAACCCCACCACCTCCATTCCCACCACCCCAAAGGTCTCCAACCCAAGACCTCCAAGATCTCCAACCTCAACATCTCCAACCCCAAGGTCTCCAATCCCATCACCTCCAAGACCTCCAACCCCATCACCTCCAACCCCAAGGTCTCCAACCCCCACCTGGTGGCACCTCCAACCCCAAGACCTCCAAGGTCTCCAACCTCAACACCTCCAAGGTCTCCAACCCCAAGACCTCCAAGGTCTCCAACCTCAACACCTCCAAGGTCTCCAACCCCACCACGCCAAGAGTCTCCAACCCCAAGGTCTCCAACCCCACCACCCCAAGAATCTCCAACCCCAAGGTCTCCAACCCCACCACCTCCATTCCCACCACCCCAAAGGTCTCCAACCCAAGACCTCCAAGATCTCCAACCTCAACATCTCCAACCCCAAGGTCTCCAATCCCATCACCTCCAAGACCTCCAACCCCATCACCTCCAACCCCAAGGTCTCCAACCCCCACCTGGTGGCACCTCCAACCCCAAGACCTCCAAGGTCTCCAACCCCACCACGCCAAGAGTCTCCAACCCCAAGGTCTCCAACCCCACCACCCCAAGAATCTCCAACCCCAAGACCTCCAACCCCACCACCTCCATTCCCACCACCCCAAAGGTCTCCAACCCAAGACCTCCAAGATCTCCAACCTCAACATCTCCAACCCCAAGGTCTCCAATCCCATCACCTCCAAGACCTCCAACCCCATCACCTCCAACCCCAAGGTCTCCAACCCCCACCTGGTGGCACCTCCAACCCCAAGACCTCCAAGGTCTCCAACCTCAACACCTCCAAGGTCTCCAACCCCACCACGCCAAGAGTCTCCAACCCCAAGGTCTCCAACCCCACCACCCCAAGAATCTCCAACCCCAAGACCTCCAACCCCACCACCTCCATTCCCACCACCCCAAAGGTCTCCAACCCAAGACCTCCAAGATCTCCAACCTCAACATCTCCAACCCCAAGGTCTCCAATCCCATCACCTCCAAGACCTCCAACCCCATCACCTCCAACCCCAAGGTCTCCAACCTCAACGTCTCCAACCCCAAGACCTCCAAGATCTCCAACCCCACCCCCGCAAGGTCTCCAACCTCATCGGCGTCCACGATCTCCATCACCCTCTCCTTGAAGAACTTGGTGAAAACCTCGGAGGTGATGGCGGCCGCTTTGCGCATCAGGTTGACCTCCCCGTCCTCCTTGGCCGCCATCGTGTAGGCCACCACCGCGCTGATGTCCACCTGGGGCACGTGGGAGGCCACCACCGTCACCCAGGGTGGGACGGGACCTCCTGGGGTGGTGGGACCTCAAGGGATGGG
The DNA here is from genome assembly GCA_033558185.1 of Dromococcyx pavoninus. NCBI lineage: Eukaryota > Metazoa > Chordata > Aves > Cuculiformes > Neomorphidae > Dromococcyx > Dromococcyx pavoninus. Next base: position 4,940 of record JAUMJL010001573.1, on the reverse strand, counting down.
GAGGAACCAAGACCCCCACCCAACGTGGGACCTCCAGAGGTGGTGGGACCTCAAGGAATGGGACCTCCAGGGGTGGTGGGACCTCAAGGGATGGAGAGGAATCACTACCTCCACCCAAGGTGGGACCTCAAGGGGCTGGTGGGACCTTCAGGGGGTGGTGGGACCTCCAGGCGTGGTGGGACCTCAAGAAATGGAGAGGAACCAAGACCTCCACCAAATGTGGGACCTCCAGGGGGTGGTGGGCCCCGGCAGACCTTCTCAAAGCCCTCCTTGTTGAGGCAGTCGTTCCAGCTCTTCATGAAGTCCCCGGGGAACCGGTCTTTGCTGAAGACCCCGAGGCGTTTCCCGCCCTTGCTGGCCTTGAGGGCCTCCAGCATCTTCTCAAAGTTGGCCTGGTTGCTCTCGTTCTGGGGCAAAAGAGGGGCCAAACAGGGGCAGCTGAGGAGCTCGGCCGCCGGACGCCTCGGGGCGGCCGGGTCCACCTCCACCTCCATCAGGATCATCTCCATCTCCATCACCTCCATCTCCACCTCCATCAACACCTCCATCAGGATCATCTCCACCAGGATCATCTCCACCAGGATCATCTCCATCTCCATCATCTCCATCTCCACCTCCATCAACACCTCCATCAGGATCATCTCCATCTCCATCATCTCCATCTCCACCTCCATCAACACCTCCATCAGGTTCATTTCCATCTCCACCTCTACCTCCACCTCCACCTCCATCAGGATCATCTCCACCAGGATCATCTCCATCTCCACCTCCATCAACACCTCCATCAGGATCATCTCCACCAGGATCATCTCCACCAGGATCATCTCCATCTCCACCTCCATCAACACCTCCATCAGGATCATCTCCACCAGGATCATCTCCATCTCCACCTCCATCAACACCTCCATCAGGATCATCTCCACCAGGATCATCTCCACCTCCATCAACACCTCCATCAACACCTCCATCAACACCTCCATCAACACCTCCATCAGGATCATCTCCACCAGGATCATCTCCACCAGGATCATCTCCACCAGGATCATCTCCACCTCCATCAGGATCATCTCCACCAGGATCATCTCCACCAGGATCATCTCCACCTCCATCAACACCTCCATCAACACCTCCATCAACACCTCCATCAACACCTCCATCAGGATCATCTCCACCAGGATCATCTCCACCTCCATCAGGATCATCTCCACCAGGATCATCTCCACCAGGATCATCTCCACCAGGATCATCTCCACCTCCATCAACACCTCCATCAACACCTCCATCAGGATCATCTCCACCAGGATCATCTCCACCTCCATCAACACCTCCATCAGGATCATCTCCATCTCCATCAGCATCAACACCTCCATCAGCATCAACATCAACATCTCCATCTCCACCTTCACCTCCATCTCTATCTCCATCAACACCTCCACCACCATCACCTTCATCTCCAACTCCATCTCCACCTCCATCTCCATCAACATCTGCACCTCCATCTCCATCAACATCTCCACCTCCACCTCCATCAACATCAACATCTCCACCTCCATCACCTCCACCTCCATCACCTTCACCTCCATCACCCCCACCTCCATCTCCATCATCTCCACCTCCTTCTTCATCTCCATCTTCATTGCCATCTCCACCACCTTCATCTCCACCTCCATCTCCACCTCCACTTCCTTCATCTCCACCTTCATTTTCATCTCCACCTCCACCACCTCCACCTCCATCTTCACCTCCGCCATCACCTTCACCTCCACCTCCATCAACATCTCCACCTCCGCCACCATGACCTTCATCTCCACCACCTCTACCTCCACCTCCATTGATATCTCCATCTCCATCACCACCATGGAAACCCCAACTGACGCCCAACCCACGGACGCCCAACCAAGACCAACCCCATGGAGAACCAACTCAAGACCCAACCAAGACCCAATCCATGTAGACCCAACCCAAGACCCAACCCCATAGAGACCCCAACCAAGACCAACCCTATGGAGACCCCAACCAAGACCCAACCCAAGACCAACCCCATGGAGACCCCAACCTCATGGAGACCCCAACCTCATGGAGACCCCAACCTCATGGAGACCCCAACCAAGACCCAACCCCATGGAGACCCAACCCCATGGAGACCCCAACCAAGACCCAACACAAGACCAACCCATGGACACCCCAACCAAGACCCAACCCCATGGAAAACCCCAACCAAAACCCAACCCCATGGAGACGTAACCCAAGACCCAACCAAGACCCAACCCACGGAGATCCCAACCAAGACCCAACCCCATGGAGACCCAACCCAAGACCCAACCAAGACCCAACCCATGGAGACCCAACCAAGACCCAAACCTATGAAGACCCAACCAAGACCCAAACCCATGGAGACCCCAACCAAGACCCAACCCCATGGAAACCCCAACCAAGACCCAACCCAAAACCCAACCCCATGGAGACCCAACCAAGATCCAACCCCATGGAGACCCAACCAAGATCCAACCCCATTGAGACCTCAAGGCCCAGGAGGTCCTCACCTTCTCCCTGACGAGCAAGGTGATGGCAGGGATGCCATTGGTGCCCTCCCCGCCCTTGCCGTGCGCCACCTGCTTGAGGAACTCCACCTTCTTCTTGCTGGCCATGAAGAGGATCTTCTCCTCGCAGAAGACCATGATGGTGTCGGTCAACTCGTACCCGAAGAGCCACGTCTGGAGAGGAGGGGGAGGGGGAGAAAAGGGGGTCCTTAGACACGAGGGACGGCGTGGGGGGGGTCCAAGGGGTGGGAGGATCCCCCCAAGGGTGGTGGGACCCCATATCGACCTCGAGGAACCCCCTTGAAGGGGTGATGGGACCACCTGGGGGTGGTGGGACTCCACTCTGACGTCCAAGGACCCCCCAGAAGGGTGGTGGAAGGGGACTTGGAGTCCTCCCAAGGGGCTGAGAACCCCCAGGGGTGGTGGGAACCCCTCAAACCCAGGTGGGACCACCCCAAACCAACAGGAACCTCCTTTAAATGAGGTGGGACCCCCCCAAATCCAGGTGGGACCCTCCCTAAACCATGTGAGACCCCACCTAAAGGTGGTGAGAACCTCGAAAACCGGGTGGGGGGTGGGACCCCCCAAACCAGGTGGGGTTTGGGGGAACCCTCCAAAGCTACGTGGGACACCCCCAAATCAAGGTGGGACCCCCCAAACCACATGGGACCTCCTTTAAACCAGGTGGGACCCCCCCCCAAATCCAGATGAGATCCCCTCAAATCCAGGTGGCACCTTCTTTAAATAAGGTGGGACCCCCCCAAAGCCAGGTGAGATCCCCATTAAACCAGGTGGGACCCCCTTAAAGGTGGTGGGACTCCCCCCAAATCCAGCTGGGAACCCTCCAAAGCCAGGTGGGACCCCCCTTAAACCACGTGGGACCCCCCCCCCAAAGCCAGGTGGGACCCCCCTTAAAGATGGTGGGACCCTCCTTAAAGATGGTGGGACCCCCCCCCCCCAAACCAGGTGGGACCTTCTTTAATTCAGGTGGGACCTCCCTTAAACCAGGTGGAACCCCCCCAAAGGTGGTGGGAACCCCCAAATCCAGGTGGGACCCCCCAAACCAGGTGGGACCTTCCCCAAAAGCCACGTGGGACACCCCCAAATCCAGGTGGGACCCCCCCAAACCAGGTGGGACCTCCTTCAAATCAGGTGGAACCCCCCCCAAACCAACTGGGACCTCCTTTAAACCAGGTGGGACCCTATAAAGTGGTGGGACCCCCCAAATCCAGGTGGGACCCCCCCAAAGGTGGTGAGAACCCCCATATCCAGGTGGGACCCCCCCTAAACCACGTGGGACCTCCTTTAAACCACGTGGGATCCTCCTTAAACCAGGCGAGATGCCCCCAAAGGTGGTGGGACCCCCCCCAAAACCAGGAGGGACCCCCCCAAAACCAGGAGGGACCCCCCCCTAAAGGTGGTGGGAACCCCCCAAATCCAGGTGGGACCCCCCCTAAAACCAGGTGAGATCCCCATTAAACTGGGTAGGACCTCCCCCAAACCAGGTGGGACCACCCAATCCAGGTAGAACCCCCCCAATCCAGGTAGAACCCCCCCAATCCAGGTGGGACCCCCCCAATCCAGGTAGAACCCCCCCAATCCAGGTGGGACCCCCCCAATCCAGGTGGGACCCCCCCAATCCAGGTGGGAGCCCCTCCTCACCTGCAGGGCCGTGGACTTGGCGTAGACGATCTCCTCATCCACCCCCACAGCCACCACGATGGCGTCCACGGACCCCAACTCCTCCTCCCCCTTCTTTTTGGGAGGGTGAAGGGGGTCACAGGGGTCACCCCCTGCTCCTCCCCCACCCCGGAATCCCCATTCCTTCAGGCCCCTCCCCCACCCCATTAAACTTCCCTTTAACCCCTCCCCCACCTCCTAACCCCCTCTTTAGTCCCCTTCCCCCCCCCCGAAGCCCTTCACACACACCCCCCCCCAAGCCTCCCGCCCCTAAGATCCCTCCCCCACCCCAGGACCCCCTTAGGCCCCTCCCCCACCCCTAAAGACCCTCCCCCACTTCCTACGACAACCCCCGGGCCCCTCCCCCACCACTTAGACCCCCCCCACCCCCTTAGAACCCCTCCCCCAATCCCTAAGACCCTCTCAGGCCCCTCCCCCACCTCATACAGCCCCCTCCCCCACCCCACAGAACCCCCTTTAGGTCCCCCCTAAGAAGCCCTCTCAGACCCCTCCCCCACCCCTAAAGCCCTTCCCCACCTTATAATCCCCCCTTAAGCCCCTCCCCCAACCTGATACCCCCTCTTAGGCCCCTCCCACACTCCCAATACCCCCTTTGGACCCCTCCCCCAAGCATTGGACACAATTTAAGCCCCTCCCCCACCCCTAAGACCCCCCCGTAGGCCACTCCCCTACCCCTAAGACCCCCCTTATGCCCCTCCC
>JAUMJL010001572.1:0-38926 GCA_033558185.1 Dromococcyx pavoninus | reverse complement strand
ATAGAGCATCCTCTATAGAGCACCCCGTACAGCCACCCCTATAGAGCATCCTCTATAGAGCACCCCGGTACAGCCACCCCTATAGAGCACCCCGGTACAGCCACCCCTACAGAGCATCCTCTACAGAGCACTCCGGTACAGCCACCCTATAGAGCACACAGAGCCCCCCGGTACAGCCACCCTATACAGCATCCCCTATAGAGCACCCCGGTACAGCCACCCCATAGAGCATCCCCTATAGAGCACCCCCAATACAGCCATCCTACAGAACATCCCCCATACAGCACCCCGGTACAGCCCCCCCCCATAGAGCACCCCGGTACAGCCACCCCATAGAGAATCCCCTACAGAGCCCCCCCGGTACAGCCACCCTATACAGCATCCCCTACAGAGCACCCCGGTACAGCCACCCCTACAGAGCATCACCTACAGAGCCCCCCCGGTACAGCCACCCTATACAGCATCCCCTACAGAGCACCTTGGTACAGCCACCCTATAGAGCATCCCAGTAAAACCACCCCTATAGAGCACCCCGGTACAGCCACCCCTATAGAGCACCCTGGCACAGCCACCCCTATAGAGCACCCCGTCACAGCCACCCCTATAGAGCATCCTCTATAGAGCACCCCGGTACAGCCGCCCCTATAGACCCCCCCAGTACAGCCACCCTATACAGCATCCCCTACAGAGCCCCCCAGCACAGCCACCCCTACAGAGCATCCCGGCACAGCCACCCTATAGAGCACCCTGGTACAGCCAGCCCTACAGAGCATCCTCTACAGAGTATCCCGGTACAGCCACCCTATAGGGCACCCCGGTACAGCCACCCCTACAGAGCCCCCCGGTACACCCACCCTATAGAGCATCCCCTATAGAGCACCCCAGGTACAGCCATCCTATAGAGCTCCCCTACAGAGCACCCACAGTACAGCCCCCCTCTACAAAGCACAGTCCCTACAGAGCACACCTGGTAGAGGCCCCCAATAGAGCCACCCCTATAGATCACATCCCCTAGAGATCACACCCCGTATACAGCCCACCCCTACAGATCACAGTACGGGGGGCGCAGTATGGCACAGTGCAGCTCGTATAGCCTGGCACAGTATGGCACAGCACGGTGCAGGATGGATGCCATGGCACAGTATGGCACAGCGCAGCACCCCATGGTGCCACATCCACGCCGTGGCACAACCGTGCTGTAGTCACCCAGTGGCACATCCCAGCACGGTGCCACACGCAACGCCACGGAACACCACCGTACCCACGCCACGGCAGACGCCATGACAGTGTTGTAGCCATGCCGTGCCATAGCCTGGCACCGAATGCCCTACCTACATCATGGCACAACACCGTACTCACGCTGTGGCACAGCCCAGCACCGTGCCATACCCTTGCCGTGGCACGGCCTGGCAACATGCCGTACCCACACCGTGGCACAGCCTGGCACCTTGCTGTACCCATGCCATGGCACAGCCCGGCACCGTGCCGTATCCACACCATGGCACATCCTGACACAGTGCCATACCCGTGCTGTGGCACAGCCTGGCATCATGCCATACCCACAACATGGCACAGCCTGGCACAGTGCCATGGCACAGCCTGGCACCGCGCTGCACCTATGCTGTGGTACAGCCTGGCATCCTGCCGTAGCCACGCCGTGGCACATCCCAACACCGTGCCACACCCACCCCGTGGCACATCCCAGCACCGTGCCATACCCACGCCGTGGCACAGCCTGGCACTCCTCCACCCACCCACCCAGGGCTCCTCCACCACCCGACCCCTTCTCTCCAAATCCATTTATTGCAGCAGCCCGGCCCCCGCTGCCCCCCCCCCCCCCCCCGGAAGCACAGGACAGAGAGAAGGGGGTGGGGGGGTGAAAAGGCCGGATCCTGCCCAGCGCCAGGGGCAGTTCCTGGGGTAGCATCAGCCCAAACCTCCACCAAACAGCAGGACAACACCCAGGGACGGGGGGGAAAAACACCAAATCCAGGGACACAACCACCCCGTTAGATGCGAACGGTGTTGATGCGGAGGGGTTGGACGTTCTTGCCGTTGGCGTGACTCTGCCCGGGGCTGAAATAAGAGCAGAGCTTGCCAGGAAACTTCTCCCGAAAGGTGTAGAGCCAGGACATGTCGTCGGCGTTGTAGAAGATGAGAAGCCCTTTGTCGTAGTCCAGGAAGACCCCAACCTTCTCCAACTTGCTCTTGACGTTGAGCCGGGTCCAGGGCTCGGTGCAGGCGCTGTACTGGTTGCCGTCGTGCATGACGATGCAATAAAACCCTCGGCTGGGTTGGATTTGGATGCTGCCCTTGCGGGTGACGGCTTCGTGGGCCAAGCCTATCATCCACTGGGTCTTCTCGGAGACCACCACCTCCCAGTAGTGGACGCCGCCGCCGAAAGCCTCCGAGCCCAGGACGGAGACCTCCACGTCGAAGCGTTTGGGGGAGTCCTGCAGCGGCTGGGGGTGCAGGTTGCCGTACGCCACGATGGTGCAGTCGTCCGAGAGGATCAGGCGGTGGTGGGCCGTGCCGGGGTCCAGCGTCAGGGCTGCTGGCACTGTGGGGAGGACAAGGGGGGGACACGGGGAGACGGGTGTCAGCACAGTCCCAGCCTCAGTGTAGGTGGCTCCATCCCACCTCTCCGCCACCGTGATGCTGAGAAGGCCACCAGCACATGCCTGTCCCTCACCAGCGATGACCTCGTCCTCCCTATCCCTCATTGGTGATGTCCCCATCCCCATTCCTCACCAGCCATGTCCCTGTCCTCTCCATCCCTCACTGGTGAATGTCCTCATCCCCATTCCCATCCCCATTCCCATCCTCATCCCTCACCAGTGATGTCCCCATCCCCATTCCTCACTAGCCACGTCCCTGTCTTCTCCATCCCTCACTGGTGAATGTCCTCATCCTCATCCCCATTCCCATCCCCATTCCCATCCTCATCCCTCACCAGTGATGTCCCCATCCCCATCCCTCACCAGCAATGTCCCTGTCCTCTCCATCCCTCACTAGTGAATGTCCTCATCCCCATTCCCATCCCCATCCCTCAACAGCGACGTCCCCATCCTCCCCATCCCTCGCTGGAGAATGTCCCTGTCCCCATTCCCATCCCCATCCCTTGCCAGCATGTCCCCACTCTTCACCAGTGATGTCCCCATCCCTCTCTGATGACATCCCTTGTGCTTCACTGGAGATGTCCCCATCTGTCCAATCCCTCACCAGTGATGTCCCTGTCCTAGACCCTCACTGGAGACGTCCCCATCCTCCCAATCCCTTACTTGTGATGTCCTCGCCCCTCGTCTACGCATCCCTATCCCTTGCCGGTGATGCTCCTGTCCCAATCCCTCACTTGTGATGTCCTCGCCCGTTGCCTATGCATCACCATTCCTCACTGGAGATATCCCCCATCCCCATTCCTAGTTGATGTCCCACACCCCTGTCCCTTGCTGGCCACATCCCCATCCCCATTCCTGGTTGATGTCCCACACCCCTGTCCCTTGCTGGCCACGTCCCCATCCCTCGCCAGTGACATCCCCATTCCCACCCCTCACTGATCACCCCTCTGACCCTACACCCAGCCCATTCCCGCGTTCCTCACCGGGATGGATATCCTGGAAGAGGGATTTCCAGATGGTGTACTGCAGCGGTCCCATGTATTTGGAGGTGGGAAAGTCCTCGTAGGTCAGGTTGGTCTCGTGGATCTTCCCCTTCAGCCTACGGAGAAGAGACGCTGGAGAAGGCGGGGACGCCGCGGAGGACCCCGCTCTCACCTCGGCGTCACCAACCTCTCGGAAAGGGAAGCGACGCCGGCTAAAAAGGCGTGTTTGTCGGCTTCGGCCAAGCGTTCCTGGAGGATCTGGCTGCCCTCCTGCACCTTGCGCAGCTGCTGGCTGTAACGTTGGATCTTCTGCTCGATGTCGGTCAGTGTCCGCGCCGTGTCCGCCTCCAGCTCCTCCAGCATCGCCTTCTGCCGCTCCCGCAGCAGCCGGTGCAGCCGCTCGAAAGCTTCCCCGATGGTCACCCGCAGGCTCTTGGCTGAGGACTTTTGGGGTGCAGAGGGGTGGCAGGAGTCCCCAGTGCTGCCCAACCCCTCCCCGAATCCGTAATTCCCCAAATAACCCCCCACAGCTCCCTCAACCCAAACGATTCCAGATGCTCCAAGCATCCAAGGATGGCTTTTTGACCCTTTAGACATCCTAAAATGACCCCGTTGATGGTGGGGATGGGGAGAAATCCGAACATCACTGCAAGCTGAACCCCTCAGCAAGGAGGAGGAGATGGATATAAAATAAAAATGAACCAAAAAGATAAATAAAAAGGAACCAAAAAGATTAAAAAAAGGAACCAAAAAGACAAATGAAAAGGAACCAAAAAGACAAATGAAAAGGAACCAAAAAGACAAATGAAAAGGAACCAAAAAGACAAAAGAAAAGGAACCAAAAAGATTAAAAAAAAGAACCAAAAAGATTAAAAAAAAGAACCAAAAAGATAAATAAAAACCAAAAAGACAAATAAAAAGGAACCAAAAAGATAAATAAAAAGGGACCAAAAAGATAAATAAAAAGGAACCAAAAAGATAAATAAAAAGGGACCAAAAAGATAAATAAAAAGGAACCAAAAAGATAAATAAAAATGAACCAAAAAGATAAATAAAAAGGAACCAAAAAGATAAATAAAAAGGAACCAAAAAGATAAACAAAAGCAGCCCCAAAGGAAATAAAAGAGGGATGAGCAGCCTGATGGTGGTTTAATCAACCTGCTGGTGGGTTTTGGGGTACTGGGAAGAAAAAATGGGGCAGAGTCGTGAAACTGTGGGGTTTGTGGTCTTTTGGGGTCCCAGAGTGGGGTCAGCGAGGGTTGGGGGCTGCTCGTACCTTGGTCTCGGCCAGTTGCCGCTTGAGGAGGTGCAGGGCTTCCGTGTGGCCGCGCTCGCTCTCCTGCAGCCCCTGGAGCTGCTCCTTCAGCTCCCGCTGCCAGAGAGAGCAAAACCCCATGGAATAAGGGATTTGGGGGAAAAAGGGATCCCAGCAGGCAGCTCTCCTGCCAAAACCTGGCTCAGGGCAGGTAACTGGGGGGGGTGGGTCCCCAACAGCCCCCAGTGCGGATGAAGAAGGGGATTGCAATGGTTGCAGAGTGAGTGGGGATTGAGGGATGGACAGACGGACAGGAGGAATGGGCAACAGAGCTCAGAGGAACAGCTCAAGGTCGGAGAGAGATGAGGGAGGAAAAGGATGGAGGGATGAAAAAGAGGGTGGGAGGGATGAAAGGAGGAGATGGAAGGAGGGAGGGATGGGATGGAAGGAGGGAGGGATGGGATGGGATGGAAGGAGGAAGGGGGGGAAGGGAAGGGAAGGGAAGGGAAGGGAAGGGAAGGGAAGGGAAGGGAAGGGAAGGGAAGGGAAGGGAAGGGAAGGGAAGGGAAGGGAAGGGAAGGGAAGGGAAGGGAAGGGAAGGGAAGGGAAGGAGGGAAGGGAAGAAAGGAGGAAGGGAAGAAAGGAGGAAAGGAGGGAGAGGGGAAGGGAAGGGAAGGGGGAAAGGAGGGAGAGGGGGAGGGGAGGGGAGGGGAGGGGAGGGGAGGGGAGGGGAGGGGAGGGGAGGGGAGGGGAGGGGAGGGGAGGGGAGGGGAGGGGAGGGGAGGGGAAGGGGAGGGAAGGGGAGGGCCCACCTGCAGCTCCTCGAAAGCATCATCCACGTTGGTGACCTGGTGCTGCTCGTGCATGGCGGGCTCGTCGCAGAAGAAGCAGACGACGGCGCGGTCGGTGAGGCAGAAGAGTTTGACCTTCTCGTGGTCCTTGCAGGGGAAGGGGCTGCGCTGGGCGCCCAGGATGGCGTCCAAGGGGAAGGCGCTGTAGCGCTCCACGATGTTGGCCAGTTTGAGGCTGGGGGCCAGGGTGGGCTCGGCGAAGGTTCGGCGGCACTCGGGGCAGTCGCGCGTGCCCTGGGGCTCCTGGCGCACCCAGTGCTCCGTGATGCAGCGGCGGCAGAAGTAGTGCTCGCAGCCAAAGCTCACCGGGTCCTGGTAGATGCTCAGGCAGATGGAGCACAGCAGCTCGTCCTTCAGGCTGCAGGCCATGGCGTGGGGCTGGGGGCACCGGGGAGAGGGTCAGGAGGGGCTGGGGGCATGGGGGAGAGGGTTGGGGGGCTGTGGAGTGGGTTGGAGGCATGGGCAATAGGGTTAGGGGGGCTGTAGAGGGGGCTGGTGGCAAGGGCTAGAGGGTCGGGGGCTGGGAGGGGAGGCTGGGGGCACAGGGGAGAGGGTATGGGGGCTGTGGAGTGGGTTGGGGGCATGGGGATAGGGTTAGGGGGGCTGTAGAGGGGGCTGGGTGCACGGGGGAGAGGGTATGGGGGCTGGGAGGGGGACTGGGGGCATGGGGGAGAGGGTCAGGGGGCTGTAGAGTGGGTTGGGGGCATGGGGGATAAGGTTAGGGGGGGTGTAGAGGGGGCTGGGGGCACGGGGGAGAGGGTATGGGGGCTGGGGGGGGGCTGGGGGCATGGGGGAGAGGGTCAGGGGGCTGTGGAGTGGGCTGGGGGTATGGGGATAGGGTTGGGGGGCTGTAGAGGGGGTTGGGGGCACGGAGGAGAGGGTTGGGGGGGCTGGGGGCATGTGGGATAGGGTTAGGGGGGCTGTAGGGGGGGCTAGGGGCATAGGAGAGAGGGTCAGGGGGCTGTGGAGTGGGTTGGGGGCATGGGGGATAGGGTTGGGGGAGTGTAGAGGGGGCTGGGTGCACGGGGGAGAGGGTTAGGGGGGCTGTAGGGGGGCTAGGGGCATAGGAGAGAGTGTCAGGGGCTGGGAGGGGGGCTGCGGGCATGGGGGAGAGGGTCAGGGGGCTGTAGAGTGGGGCTGGGGGCATGGGGTAAGGTTAGGGGAGCTGTAGAAGGGGTTGGGGCATAGGAGAGAGGGTGGGGTGGGCTGGGGGCTTGTGGGATAGGGTTAGGGGGGCTTTAGGGGGGCTAGGGGCATAGGAGAGAGGGTCAGGGGGCTGTGGAGTGGGTTGGGGGTATGGGGGAGAGGGTTGGGGGCATGGGGGACAGGGTTGGGGGAGTGTAGAGGGGGCTGGCGGCACGGGAGAGAGGGCTGTGGGGCTGTGGAGTGGGTTGGGGGCATGGGGGAGAGGGTCGGGGGGCTGTGGAGTGGGCTGGGGGCACCAGGGAGAGGTTCAGCGGGGCTGTGGAGGGGGCTTGGGGCCCTGGGGGGCCCTGGGGGTGAGGTTGGTAATGAGGGGGCTGGGAAAGGGTGTGGCAATCAGGGGAAATGGGGGGGGATCAGGTTATAATGGGGGGTTGCAATGGGGGGGGGACTGGGAGCTCAGACTGCAATAGGGGGGTTGCAATGGGGAGACATGGGGGGGGTCAGGCTGCAATGGGGGAACTGGGGGGGTCAGGCTGCAATGGGGGGAGAGGGGGTGAGGCTGATGTGGGGGGCCTGCAATGGGGGAGAGGGGGTGAGGCTGATGGGGGGGCTGCAATGGGGGAGAGGGGGTGAGGCTGATGGGGGGGCTGCAATGGGGGGCAGTGGGTGAGGTTGATGGGGGGCTGCAATGGGGAGTCAGGGGGTGAGGCTGATGTGGGGGGGCTACAATGGGGGGACAGGGGGTGAGGCTGATGGGGGGGGCTGCAATGGGGGGCAGTGGGTGAGGCTGATGTGAGGGGGGCTGCAATGGGGGGTCAGGGGGTGAGGCTGATGGGGGGGCTGCAATGGGGGACAGGGGGTGAGGCTGACGGGGGGGCTGCAATGGGGAGTCAGGGGGTGAGGCTGATGTGGTGGGCCTACAATGGGGGGCAGAGGGTGAGGCTGATGGGGGGCTGCAAGGGCGGGCAGTGGGTGAGGCTGATGTGGGGGGGCTGCAATGGGGGGAGAGGGGGTGAGGCTGATGGGGGGGCTGCAATGGGGGGACAGGGAGTGAGGTTGATGTGGGGGGGCTGCAATGGGGGGCAGAGGGTGAGGCTGATGGGGGGCTGCAATGGGGGGCAGTGGGTGAGGTTGATGGGGGGCTGCAATGGGGAGTCAGGGGGTGAGGCTGATGTGGGGGGGCTACAATGGGGGGACAGGGGGTGAGGCTGATGGGGGGACTGCAACCGGGGGCAGAGGGTGAGGCTGATGGGGGGCTGCAATGGGGGGTCAGGGGGTGAGGTTGATGTGGGGGGGCTACAATGGGGGGACAGGGGGTGAGGCTGATGGGGGGACTGCAACCGGGGGCAGAGGGTGAGGCTGATGGGGGGCTGCAATGGGGAGTCAGGGGGTGAGGCTGATGTGGGGGGGCTACAATGGGGGGACAGGGGGTGAGGCTGATGGGGGGCTGCAATGGGGGGCAGTGGGTGAGGCTGATGGGGGGGCTGCAATCGGGGGCAGAGGGTGAGGCTGATGGGGGGGGCTGCAATGGGGGGCAAGGGGTGAGGCTGATGTGGGGGGTCTGCAATGGGGGGAGAGGGGGTGAGGCTGATGTGGGGGGGCTACAATGGGGGGACAGGGGGTGAGGCTGATGGGGGGCTGCAATGGGGGGCAGAGGGTGAGGCTGATGGGGGGGCTGCAATGGGGGGCAAGGGGTAAGGCTGATGTGGGGGGGCTGCAATGGGGAGTCGGGGTGAGGCTGATGTGGGGGGCTGCAATGGAGGGACAGGGGGTGAGGCTGATGGGGGGGCTACAATGGGGGTCGGGGGTGAGGTTGATGTGGGGGGGCTGCAATGGGGGGACGGGGGTGAGGCTGATGGGGGCTGCAATGGGGGGCAGAGGGTGAGGCTGATGGGGGGGCTGCAATGGGGGGACAGGGGATGAGGCTGATGGGGGGGCTGCAATGGGGGAGCTACAATGGGGGTCAGGGGGTGAGGCTGATGGGGGGGCTGCAATGGGGGGCAGTGGGTGAGGCTGATGGGGGGCTGCAATGGGGGGACAGGGGGTGAGGCTGACGTGGGGCGGGCGGGGAAAGATGCTACAGGGCTGTGACTGGGGTCAGGCTGATGGGGGGTTGCAACGGTGGGACAGGGACTGATGCTGATTTGGGGGGGGGGGGGGGCTACAATAGGGGCTCAACCACGCGGGTCCCGTGCCCCGCCCCCCCCTTCCCCGCGGGTTCGAGGCCGCCCCCCGCCGCCGCTGCCCTCACCCAGCCGGTTCCCGGTGCCGTTCCCGGTGTTCCCGGTGGGGGGGGGGGGGAGGAGGGGGAATCTCTCCTCTCAGCGCGCCCCCCGGGTGGGCGGGGAGCGGCGGGGGGGGGCGGTGCCACCCGGCACTTCCTGCCCGCTCCCCCCCACCCCCTCTACCCCCCCCCCCCCCCCCCGCCGCCGCCACAGTGGTACCGCCCCCCGCCCCATTGTGCCCCGCGCGGCGCGGCCCCCGGCGCGTACCACCGCCTGCCGCGGGGGGGCGCCAGGAGCACCGCCCCGCTCCGCCGCCACCCACAGCCCAGCCGGGCCTGGGCACGGGGGGCTGTCCGTCTGTCCGTCCAGCCGCCCCTCACGCCCGGCCAGACATCTCTCCGTCTGGCCCGTAATTCCTCCCTCCCTCCTTCCATCCATCCTTCCATCCCTCCTTTTTGCCATCTTTCCGTCCCTCTGTCTGTCCATCCCTCTGTCCATCCATCCTTCTAACCCTCCGACCGTCTCCCCATCCCTCCATCCATCCAACCTACAATCTCCCCACCCTTCTGTCCCTTAAACCATCTCCCCATCCCTCCATCTCCCCACCCTTCCATCCCTCCTTCGCTCCCTCAATCCCTCCAACCATCAATCCACCCCTTCCGTCCATCCATCCCTCTGTCTGTCCCCCCATCCTTCCATCTGTCCCATCCATCCACCTCTTCCTCCATCCCTTTGTCTATCCATTCCTCCATCCGTCCATCTGTCTCCCCTTCCAGCAGAGCAACTGGGGACCCATGAGGACAAAGGACAGGGGACACCCCAGGTGACACTGGCTCAGGTATTGCTGAGAAAACACTGTTTCCCCCCAAATTATACCAATTTGGCCAAAAATCCCACTGAGAGGAGTTCAGGTGAGCGGCATCTGCTGTCCCCTCCTGTGTCACCAAGATGCTTGGCTCTGGTGGGACCCATGGGGACCTATGGCACCTATGGGGACCAGAGAGCTTGGCCAGTGCTGGCTGCCCCACAGCAACACCAACTGCTCCCACGGCAGATGTGACCACCCCATGGCAGAACCACTGCCCCACGGCAGAGCTGGCTGCCCCATGGCAATGCCAGCTGCCCCATGGCAACACCAGCTGCCCCATGGCAGAGCCAGCCACCCCACAGCAAGGCCAGCTGCCCCACAGTGAGGCTTAAACCCCCCCAAAGGCCCTGGGGAACCCTGGGGATCCATTCAACCCTCCCATCCGGGACCAGGCAAGCCAGAGGACGGGATCCCCAATTCCAAAGCAGGGGTCGTGGGGGTCTGGGGCTGGGAATGCGGAGGCGGAGGGGGGACACGGATGTGATTCCCTGGGGAGGTTCAGCTGCATATTTTGGAGACGGCGTGAACGCCTGGCCGGGAGCCAAAGGGAACGAGCGCCTCAGCTTTCACCGCCGAATCGCCCCGCTCCGGCTGCCCGTACCCCCCTTTCCTCCATTACCCCCCACCCTGGGTATCCCCCACATCCCTTCCCTTCCTTTTGGGAATAACCCCCCTGATTTGTTCCTCTTCCCGACAGGCCTGAAAAGCTTGGAAAAAGCCAAAAAAAATAATAAACCCACATGGGTTTAGGGTTTGGGTTTTTTTTTCTGCTTGTTTTTCTGCATTAGGAATTCAGGTCTCGTCTCCCCTCCGGGACCCACCGGAGACCGAGGAACAGCTGAAATTAAATCATCAAAGAGCCACGCGGGCAGGCAGAGATGAGGCTGGCTTGGCTGGAGGAAGAAAACTGCCTTTTTTCACCCCAAATCAAGCCCTGCTCAAATTCAGGATTGGAGGGTCCCATCCCAAGTCATTAAGGAGTTGTTATTTAATTTGTATCCCAAGCGTGTGGCCAAAATACCTGGGAAGTCTGGGTCATGGAGAGCATCGTCCCGCTGGACCACGCGGTGCCCGTCTGGGATTGCCGACGACGCTCATCCTGGCGGCTCATTAGGCAACAAGGGGAAACCACAGGGTGGGTGTGTTTGAGCAAACAGGGAAATTAATCCCAGTTAATTAGTAAATTGGCTTCATTACTTCCCAATAACCCTGGTGTGAGCTGTGGGGCGCTCCACCATGCCTTGATTCCTGGTTTTTTGGGGTACACAACCTCTTTTCTGCCTCAGCTCCGGCGTGCCCAGAGGATGGGTGAGGGTCTGGGTGATGTGGCAAAGCGAGGTGATGTGCCTGCCAGGCAGGGAAAACCCAACTCCTTCTTCCCACGTGTGCGGCGTGTGCCGACTCTGCCCGCAGGATGCTGGCGGGAAGGGAGGCCCCTGATGCCGCAGAGCTGGAATTTTCCCCCCTGCTGCCGGATGAAACGGTGCTGCCGGCAGGATGGGCACGCCAAGACGTGCCCGCTTGGCTCTCGACATGCATTGCTTCCATCCCAGCCAAGCTCTTCCCCTCACCGGAGCGCCAGGAGCTTCCCTCGGTGTTCCCACATCCCATCATTCCCACGGGGCTCCAGCTCAGCCTGGCAAAGCTCGGCTGACGGAGCCCCCTCCTCAGGGTGTCACAGGGAGTGGGTTTCAGCCAAAACCTCTGCACCGAGAGCATGAGGATGCACAAAGCCGCTGGTGCTTTTCATCTCCTAAGTGCTTTGCAAACATTAACTAATTAATCCTAATTAACTCATTACCTAATTAGAACCCAACGGCCCTCCCATTTCCAGGGAGAAAGGAAATTCATGCACCCTCATTTGGTTTTCTCCCCACATCAAACATCCCAAGAACTCCGCTGCTTCAGCATCAGTGAGGACCTCGGTGCCTGGTGCTCCCGAATGCCACGAATCCAGGGTGAAAACCACACTTTATGGGTTTGCACTTCCTAAGAAACCAGGAATGGGGATTTTCATCCACCTGCTCTCGGAATGCTGGCATCACCGATGCCCGGCATGGCCACTTGTTGTAGGGAGACCACCTCCAGGGTAGGTGGTGGATGCTCTCACCATGGTGTTTATGGAAAATGAGGGATTTCTTGCAAAGAAAACAAGCAGGCAGTTGGGATGGAGCAGTTTTGAAGAGGCATTTCCCAAAGGATTTTCTTCCTGGTGTCCTGAAGATGCGGACAAAACCTCTGGGGACACCCAAAAAAAGCCTGACAGGAGCCCTGCATTGCCCTTTGGGGACCACATTTTCCCAGCAGGACATCCCATGTTGTCCTCCATTAAACATCTCCCTTTCTCCATTGAGTCGACCGGAGGGGTTTTACAAAACCAGACAGATCCACCTTCACGGTGATGCCAAAATGGGAAGGAGCCACCATTCCAGGGGGGAACGCACAGGTGTAGCAGCCCTGTAGCTTCGCTGAAACCCCCGCGGCAGCGATTTCCAGCCGTGATTTACCTCTGCTCCTGCCTTCCCCTCCTCCTAATCGTGGTTGGATCTATCCCGGGGGCAAAACCAGCCTTGGAATTGTATTTTTTCAGAAAGCAAGGGCTTATTTCCTCCATTTTGCAACCCAGGATGGAGACGGGCACAGTTTTATTATTATTATTTCTTTCTCCCTGCATACCAACCACCTCCCCAGGAAAGGGGCCCCTTTCCCACACCCAAGATTAAATCCACGCAACGTAGGGTCGGAAAAAAAACCTGGAGCGTTGCTTATCTCAGCCAGTCTTGACAAGGACGGTCCCTGGAGATGTTTACCTACACTTGATGCACCCCCCCAAAGCTCGTGCCTCGTCCTCACAACGCATATTTGGGGGCTGAGAAATCCTCTGAGAAATCAAGAGTCACCTAAAATTGAGCAGAGGTTTAAAACCACCGGTTTCATAATCACGGCAAAACCAAAAATCCCAGCAGCCGAAAGTCCCGGCGCTGTGGCAGAAGTGAAAGCACTGATGAAATTAAACCCAACAAGGGGGAACTTGGAGGCATTTGGGACAGACATAGGTTCCTTAGGACACCAGGGAAGCTCTGAGATGTTCCAGTTGCTCCTGGTGTCTCATTCCAGGGGATCTGCTAGGTGTCAGCTTCTGAAGATGAGAAAGAAATGGGGGTTTTCAAGCTGCTGGTTCAGGTTCTTGGTTGCATCGTGGCTAATTAATGGATTTGGGGACCTTCCAAGATAGGGAAATGTTGGGTGATGGGGAGATCCCAGGCCAGCTGGTGAGGACATGGCCAAACTGGAGAGGTCACTGGCCCCAACACCATCACCTTGGCCAGGACCTTCTCCGGGGTCTTCATGCCCCTCCGCTCACCCAGGGCAGCTGCAGATGAATGCCCATACCTTGGTGCAGACCTCTTGGAAGCTCATCCCAAACCACGAGGTGTCCAAGGCAGTTGCAGTTGGACCCCTACAGCTTGGTGGAGACCTCTTAGGAGCTCATCCCCAACCAAGAGGTGTCCAGGGCAATTGCAGATGGATGCCCACAGCTTGGTGGAGGCCTCTTGGGAACTCATCCTGAAGCATGAGACTCCTAGGATAGTTTCAGATGGATGGCCATACATCAGTGAAGACCTCTTGGAAACTCATTCTGCCCCATCCCATCCCATCCCATCCCATCCCATCCCATCCCATCCCATCCCATCCCATCCCATCCCATCCCTGTTTCTTCCTCTCTCCCCATCTCTCTCTTGGAGGCATTGTTTGGGTTTGTTAATTATGGGTCCACCTCTTTCCTCTCCATCACCCTCTCTGATTGGGAAAGAGTAAAAAAAACCCTCAGTTTTGGGGTTTTTTTAATCATTTTTAAATTGGAAACTCAGAAGCACCTTCATCCCCTGGATCCTGGCAGAAAAGGAGGGGAGCTGGGTGGGATCTGCCCTCCCTTTTCCTTCCACTATGGGCTTATCTGCTGACTTGGGGTGAGGGGCCATGTGGATAAAATGATGAGAAAAAAGAGAAAGAAATCTAAATTAAACCAAAAGAGAGATGTTTCTCAAAAGGATCACAGGGAGGAGAAAGCAAATTGGGGAGGCCTAAGGGGCTGCCAAAGCTGGGGGGCTTGGGGAGACTCTGGGGGCTGCAGAGATCCATAGAGGGGCTGGGGAGACCCTGAGATGGGGGGAGACCATGACAGGGGTGGAGGGCCCTCAAATAAATGGGGAGGTGAGGACGTGGTGGGGGGCAGAAGTGATGTGGAGGCTGGGGGGGGGGGGGGCAACAGCCTGAGGGGGGCTATGGGGGGGAAACAAGGGGACTGAGGAGATTTGGGGGGCTGAAGAGAATTGGGGAGGCTGTGGGGGAACCAGGGATGCTGGGGGAAACCAGAGGTGCTGAGAGGACCTGGAGGGCCAAGAGACTGAGGGGGCTGAGGGGATGATCTGAGGGGGCTGAGGAGAACTGGGGTGCTGTGGAGACTGAGGGGATCTAGGGGTGCTGAGGGGAGCTGGGGGTGTGGAGAACCAGGGTGCTGAGGAAATCTGTAGGTGCTGAGGGGAATGAGAGGATCTAGGGGTGCTGAGACCTGGGGTGCTGAGGAGACTGAGGGGATCTGGGGGTGCTGAGGAGATCTCAGGGGGATCTGAGGGGAGTTGGGGGTGCTGAGAACCGGGGTGCTGTGGAGACTGAGGGGATTTGTGGGGTTTTGAGTAGATTTAGGGCAGCTGAGGGTGCTGAGAACCGGGGTGCTGAGGGGATCTGGGGGTGTCTGGAGGTGCTGAGAGTACCTGGGGGTGCTGAGAACCAGGGTGCTGAGGGGACTGAGGGGATTTGTGGGATGACGAGTAGACTGTGGGCAGTTGGGGTTGCTGAGGGGATCTGGAGGGGCCTGGAGGTGCTGAGAGGATATGGGGGTGTTGAGAACCAGGGTGCTGAGGGGATCTGGGGAGGCCTGGAGGTGCTGAGAGGATCTGGGGAAGCTGAGAACCGGGGTGCTGAGGGGATCTGGAGGTGCTGAGAGGATCTGGGGGTGCTGAGAACCAGGGTGCTGAGGGGATCTGGAGGTGCTGAGGGAGTCTGGAGGTGCTGAGAACCGGGGTGCTGAGGGGATATGGGGGAGCTGAGAACTGGGGTGCTGAGGGGATCTGGGGCGGCCTGGAGATTCTGAGAGTATCTGAGGGGTGCTGAGAACCGGGGTGCTGAGGGGATCTGGGGAGGCCTGGAGGTGCTGAGAGTATCTGAGGGGTGCTGAGAACCGGGGTGCTGAGGGGATCTGGGGAGGCCTGGAGGTGCTGAGAGGATCTGGGGGTGCTGAGAACCAGGGTGCTGAGGGGATATGGGGGAGCTGAGAACCGGGGTGCTGAGGGGATCTGGGGGGGCTGGAGGTGCTGAGAGGATCTGAGGGGTGCTGAGAACCGGGGTGCTGAGGGGATCTGGGGGGCTGGAGGTGCTGAGAGGATCTGGGGGTGCTGAGAACCGGGGTGCTGAGGGGATCTGGAGGTGCTGAGAACCGGGGTGCTGTGGGGATCTGGGGGGTGCTGAGAACCAGGGTGCTGACGGGATATGGGGGAGCTGAGAACTGAGGTGCTGAGGGGATCTGGGGGGGCTGGAGGTGCTGAGAGTATCTGAGGGGTGCTGAGAAGCGGGTGCTGAGGGAATCTGGGGGGGGGCTGGAAGTGCTGAGAGGATCTGAGGGGTGCTGAGAACGGGTGTGCTGAGGGGATCTGGGGGTGCTGAGGGGATCTGGGGGTGCTGAGAACCAGGGTGCTGAGGGGATATGGGGGAGCTGAGAACTGGGGTGCTGAGGGGATATGGGGGAGCTGGAGGTTCTGAGAGTATCTGAGGGGTGCTGAGAACCGGGGTGCTGAGGGGATCTGGGGAGGCCTGGAGGTGCTGAGAGGATCTGGGGGGGCTGAGAACCGGGGTGCTGAGGGGATCTGGAGGTGCTGAGGGGGTCTGGGGGTGCTGAGAACCGGGGTGCTGAGGGGATCTGGGGGGTTGGAGGTGCTGAGAGGATCTGGAGGTACTGAGGGAGTCTGGAGGTGCTGAGAACCAGGGTGCCGAGGGGATCTGGGGGGTCTGGGGGTGCTCGGAACGGGGGTGCTGAGGGGATGTGTGGGTGCTGAGAACCGGGGTGCTGAGAAGACCGCGTAGACCAGCGGGGTGCTGCGGGGACGGAAAGAGCCCGCTCCCCGCAGCCTGGGGGGGGGATTGCGCTGCCCCGTGCCCCCCCCCCCCCCCCCCGGGGTCTCCCCTTGCCCCCCCCCCCTCCCCGTCACCCCCCCCCCCTCCCCTCCCCGCGGGGCGAAGGCGGTGCCGCGGCCGGCGCGGGGCTGGGCGGGGGCCGGGGGGCGGGCGGCCCCATCCCATCCCATCCCACCCCATCCCACCCCATCCCATCCCATCCTCCTCGGTGCGGCGGAGCCGGCGGGACGCGGCGCGGGCAGCATGGCTGTTGGTATAGGAAGTGTCTTTTTTTTTCCTCTCTCCCCCCCATCTTTTTTTTTTTTTTGCTTCCCCTTCCTCCTCTTCCCTTTCCCCCCCCCCCCCCCCATCCCTCCCTCCTTCCCTCCCTCCCTCCAACCCCTCTCACCCCCCCTCACCCCAGGAAGGGGAGGAGGGGGAGAGGCACCCCCACCCCCCACCCCCGCTGCGGTTTTTTTTCTATTTTTTTTTTTATATTTAAATTAATTTTTTTTCTCTTTTTTTGTATCGTTTTTCCCCTCTCTGCCCCTCCTTCCCCTCCTGCAGATCTGCAGAACATGGCGTCCCCGTCCTAGCGTTTTAAAAATAAGCCGGGGCTGCCATTTTTGTTTTCCTTTTGTCTGCGAATTTTAATAAAACCGTCTGAGAATGTGGGAGAGGCGGCGGGTGAAGGGGGGGGGGGGAAGCTCCCGGACGGGCCACCCCCCCCCTCCATCCCCAACCCCCCCCTCTAACCCCCACCTCTATCCCTCCCCCCCCCCCAACTCCATCCCCAACCTCCTCCTCCAAACCTCCCCTTCCATCCCCAATCCCCCCTTTCAACCCCCCCTCCATCCCCAACCCCCCCCACCTCTATCCCTAGACCCCCTCCTTCCCAACCCTTCCTCTAGACCCCCCCTCCATCCTCAATCTCCCCTCCAACCCCCCCTCTATCCCTAACCCCCCCTCCAATCCCCCTTTCAACTCCCCCTTCAACCCCCTCTCCAACCCCCCATCCCCAGTCCCCACTTTCAGCTCCCCCTTCAACCCTCCCATCCCCAATCCCCCCATCACCAAACCCCTCTTCCATCCCCTGTCGCCCCCTTCGACCCCCGATCTATCCCTAACCCCCTCCATTTCCCCCCAATCCCCTCTCTATCCTCAACCCCCCCTCCATCCCCAATCCCCCCTTTCAACCCCCCCTCTGTCCCTGTCCTCCCTCCATCCCCACTCCCCCTTCCAACCTCCCCCTCTATCCCCAATCCCACCCCATCTATCCTCAGCCCCCCCCTTTATTCTCATCCCCATCCCTTGGCCTTTTTGCCTTTTTGTCTGAAAAAAAAGCCCCCCCCCCCATTTCCCCTCCCAGGTCGAGGATTTCAACTTCACTTAAAGCCAAACTTCGCCTTTTTCCACCTCTTATTTTCTTCCCCCCCCCCGCCCCCCCCCTTCACTGGGGGAGGAAGAAGAAGGAAAAGGAGGGGAAAAAAGAGAGGGGGAAAAAGCGGAGGGGGGGGGCACATCCAGGAAAATACCCATTTTGCTGGATTTTCTCTTTTTCTCTCCCTCTGGATGGTCTAATGGAAAAGTTAATTGCAGCTGAACGTACCTATTTTTGTGGATGTTGCATGATTTGAGGGGGGGGAATTGCTTTTTCATTTATTCGTGGCTTTTTTTTTTTCCTACACAGGGGGTGGCGGAAGAAGCGCAAGGGGGTGGTTTATTTTGATTATTATTATTAATTATTATTATTATCATTTTTATTCTTTTTTTTTTCCTCTCCCCCCTCTTTTTTTCTTTTCCCTTCCTTTCCTCTCTTTCCGCATTAACCGGTTTTGTCTAGAAAGTGGTCTCGCTGGCTGGAAGGTCTAACGGGGAGAGGGGGGGGGATATTTTTTTGCATCGCTCTTTTGGCAGGAATGCGGCAGCCTTAGCGAGGGACCCAAATTTCCGTGGCGGTGCTTAGAGAGGTCTGTCTGTCTGTCTGGACGTATATTTAGCCATATACTATTTATACATCCATAATCTCCCGGCCACGTCGGGGGCCTTGGGGGGGGGGGGGGGGGGGGGGGCGGGGGTGAGTTTAGAAGCGGCGTGGCCGTGGCGAAACCGGACGAAGATGCTTTTTTAACCCAGGGATGATTTAATTTGCTGATTTTATTCCTTTTTTTTTCTTCAGCAAAATACCCTGCAAGGTCGGAGGATGCTCCTTGGTTTGGTTTTTTTTTTTTTCCCCCTACCCTGCGGTCTTTCGGACATCAGTCGGGTTTTTTAATCCAGGGAGGATGGAGCAGGGAATAGCGGCTTCAAGCCAGAGGCCTTTTGAGATTATAAAGTGATATTTTAGCAGAGAGGTAAAAAAAGTTTTTGATCCCTCCCGGCGTGCAGTTTGCCAAGAGGTGTAGGGTCCGGGGCGAGGGGGATGGATTTCAACCCCGATTTTCCAGCCAGCTCTCCATCCCTCAGCTTCGCTGGGCTTTTTTTTTAAAAAAAAAAAACACATTCCTATTTTTTTTTGTTTTTCTCTCTATTTTCAGGAAAAACCCCACGTTCCCACGGGTCGGGTAGGTCGGAACCGCTTCGCTTTTGTTCCTCCGCTCTGGGATCTCGCGCGCCGGGGGCTGGCGGTGGGTTCGGGGTGTGTGAAGTTGTCCTCCTTGTCCCCCCGTAGAAAAACGCCCCGCGTGCAGCACCCGGTCTCAGCTAGAGCTGGAGATGGACGCGGATAAGGGGAAGCAACGCCAGTACTCGCAGAGGTGGGCATTCCAGCTTCTTGAGGGGAATCAGAACCCCCCTATATTTATATTTACACCCTAAAATAATAAGTGTGCGCTGAATAACATGTGTGCATGTAATTATAGATATGCATAGAAAGATAATGCAAGTGTGCACGTGATACTATCCTGGGCATATATATATTTATATATAAAAGGGGGCAGATTTTGACCCTCCTGGGCATTTTGGGGGGCTGCCTGCCCACCCCATCCTGCGAGGAGAGGGCTGGATCCTGCTGCAGAGGGGATCCCGCTCACGGCGTAAGTGTGACTGCTCCAAATTTCTGGTTTAAGCTACGTGTATTTAGCTGCGTAAAATAATCCCCTCTTCTCCCTCACCCCCCCCCCTACCTGTTGGGGTTTTTTTTCCCTTAAAAAAACATGGATTGTGGGGTGCTGGGAGAGATGTCACAACAAGTGCATGTTGGATTCGGCGCGCGCTTGCCGCTCCCTCAGAGCGCGCCTGTGCCTTGGTTTCCACACCCGCCGCGGTTGTCACCCATGGGTGCCCTGGTGGGGCTGGCTGGGATGTGGGTGCTGACTTTGGGGTGCCTGGTTGGTGTCTTTTAGGGGGGGTGGGTGTATTTGGGGATCTAGGGGAGCAGGAACCCCCCCAGCACCGGGGAGTGGTGTGTTTTGGAGGGAACGCAGGCCTCGTGCTTAGCACGAGCGTCACCCCACGAGCGCTGGGTTTCCCATCGGTGAGGGGACAGCCAGACGTTGTCCCTAAGGATTTGGGATTGCGCCACCTTGGCCCCTGTCTTTGGGGAGCCTTGTCTCCTTATTTCCCCCTCTTTCATCCCATGGGACACACACCATGGTGGTCCCAGCCTGTGCCTCCCCTTCTGCTTTCTGTCGGTGCTTGACTTCTCATCCCTGTGCCCGCGCACCCCCTTTTCCCACTCAAGGACCCCCATACCGGGATGGGGTTTACGCCTGGGCTCATTTTTGAGTTGGTTTTAGTGAAAAATTCGAAGGAGAAACACCAGCAAACGGCCCTTCGGGGGGCGGAAACGCGGGGTTTAATTGGTTCCATCTTGGGTGAATTCTTCTGGCGCGCGGGCTGCTCCCCCTCCCCAAGCGGTGGGGATTTCGGGTCTCGCCCGTCATTTCTGCTTCCCCCGGCCTCGCCTGCCTTCTGCCACCTCTGCTTTGGGGTAAATCCGTCCTGGATGAGGTGGGGAGGGATGTGGGTTCCCCAAGGCTGGAATGCTGGATGCCATTTCCCACCCTGGCGGCTGTGGGATGGGATTTTTGTGAAGGGGCGCTTGCTTTCCCTCAAAAAAAGCCCTCCTGCTTGAGGCAAACCCTGCTTGCACATGGGGAAAGTCTGTCCTGACGGGGTGAGAGGGGCCGTGGCTTCGTGTTTTGGGGGGAAGCGGGCACGGTGTGGGGCAGAGCTGAGTTCTGCCCTTGCCCGGCCGTGGGAGGTGGTGGGGACACAGCTACCCCAGCATTACTGTCCCCTGTCTGTCCTGTAGCGGTGAGGGCGTGCAGGGATTTGGGGGGGCACACGCAGGGGACCCCCACCCCGCTTGGCTCTCGCCCACCGCGCCATCTCGGGCCGCCATCGGCTTTCCTGCGCTCGCCGCTTGCCACGGAGAGGGAATCTCTGCCCCAATACTCTCACCAGGCCCCTCAGGGACAGGTTTGGGACACCAAGGGCTCAGCTTCTCTCGGTTGAGGGCACGTTCAGACACACCGCCCGCCACTCCGGTCACCCCAAATCCCTCCCTTTGCCTCCCACTCCCCGCTGTTTACCGGCTGTACCGGGTCGGTGATCGCTCAGACTTGCCGGTACCGGGGAGCTGCCCCTTTCCTCTCGGCGGTGCCGTGAAAAGAAATCTCTTGTTTCTTTTTATTTCAGCGAAGGCGAGACAGAGAGGGCTGCCAAGGTAGAGGCGTTCCCTAGAGAACTGTAGCTTGACTTAGCGGCAGTTGGGTAGGAAGTTGGAAGGCTCTAGTGAGCTCGTGCCCACCCGTGCCATCATCTACCTCCCATCACTCTGGAGCCTCATCGACACGTCTCCCCAGGCAGCTGCGGCCATCTGGCTTCTGAGGCCAGCCTGTGAGTACCAAAACACCGGCGTCCCGCCGTATCTCCTCCTTGCCGGGGCCACCGCCGACCCCTCGCTGCCGCCGCCGCACCCCTCTCCCCCCCCTCATCGCCATTCCCTCCTCGCCCCAGCTTGTCAGCTTCTCGTGCTTCTTTTCCTTCCCCGTGGGTGCGGAGGTGATGATTTTTGGGTCTTTTTAGGGTTGCTTGAGATGCTGCCACTTTTTCCTCTTCGCCCGGTTGGGCGGTGATGCTGGGTACCGCCCCATTCTGCGGGAATTCGGGGTTCAGCCCTTGTATTTTGGAGCTCTGTGTATCTTCCTGCTTCCTCTTCCAACATCCCTCTCCTCTGGCCTTGCCACGATCCTTTTTTGCACCCATCCTTGTCCCCAGAGACAACTTTTGGAGTCTCCTTGGCAACAGTTGGCCAAATCCAGTGCCTGTGGAGGATGCCGGGTGCTCCCAGACCCTGTGATCCTGAAGAGCCATTACCCAGGGGAGGATTTTCCCCCTGTCCAGCCAACACCTGGGGGGCACAGTGATCCCTAACACCCCCCCTACTCCCGCAGAGCCGGGGGGTGACGCGTTGCAGCATCTCCTACCCTTCACAATTTCCATTTTAATGGGTTTTCTTCTTTTTTTTCTCCCCTTTGCTGCATGTCAGCTTCCATTTTTCATAGTTAGCAGAGAATATAGAAAAAGGGAGGGTTTATATATATATATATATTCTTTTTTTCCATCTGCTTTATATCCCCTCCTGCTCCCTCCCCCAGCCATCCTAGTCCTGGGAGTGGGGGAAGCCACTCCTGATGAAACACCACACGATTTGTAACATTAAATTGGGACAGGAACAAGGATGTTTTTTTTTTTTTGGCACGCCGACCATTTCTTTCCTCTTTATTCCAGGCAGGTTCATCAAGCTCTGAGCGCAGCGGTTTTGCAGCTAATTTATGATTTATTTAATAAGACCTCCTCAAGTGGAGGCAGTGGGGGTGTGGATACGTGCAATATCTGCTCTTTTCTCCCCAAAATGCTCTTCGTGCCTTTGCCAGGCCCTTCCCAGCTTCGCACCAGGGGTCCTGGGACTGTTTGTAGTTGTTCGTGGTGATGTGGGAGCCGTGCTGGTGGTTTCGATCTTGGTGCCACCGATGGCTCTGGTGGAGCCTGGTCCACTGTCAGGACAGGGAGATGGATGGATGGATGGATAGATGGATGGACGTACGGGAAGGACAGAGGTCGCAGGGCACCTGCTGTGACGGAGGAGCAGCTCCAAAAATCCCTTTTCTAATCATAGCTCCAGCTTCCTGTTTTCCCACGCCGCGGCGCTCAGCCAGGGCGATGGGGTTCGTGGGGTGCTTGGCTGCGTCGAGGGGGACCCAGAGCCCTCCTGCTTGCACTCCTCTGCCTGCTCCCTGCTTGTCTCCATCCCAAGGGGGTCTCCCTGCCGAGACCTCCTCTTTCAGCCCCTTCATCCCAGCGTCCCCCATCCCATGCTCATCACCCCCAGCGATCTCACGTATATACGTAGCCGGTGGGTAAACGCACAGCGTGGGCAGCGTGTGGGTACACACATAACCTATAGAAAATAGCCCATGGCGGGCGTGGACGTGTTTGGGAAATCACATTTCCCTTTCTGTAGGCACAGGTGTGGTGCAAAGCGAGGCTCCCAGCTCTGCCTTGCACCTGTTTGCGCCGCAGAGAGGGGTTTAATACACCAGATGGAGCAAAACTGGGGCAAAACCAATCGTACCTGAGGATATTGTGAGGATCTGGGGCTCCTTTGGCTTGACAAAGCCTAAGTTTGGTGCAAGGGCAGCTGGGAGGTGGCATGGAATGGTTTGAAGCAGGGAAGGGGAATTTCCGAAGCCGGTTGAGGTGTCCAGATGGTCTTCTGGCCTGGCCGAGGTGTTGGGGTCTGCTGTGGGGAGTGGCTCCTGTTCCTTGGTGCTGCTGGTGTGTCTGACTGGGTGGCTCCAAAACGATCCTTGTCCTGCTCCGTGCTGCTCCGTATCGCAAGGGTTGGGTGGTCCCCTCCTCACTGTCTCAGTTTCCCCCACAAAAACGAGCCTGGATGGGTCCAGCCTGCAGCTCTTTTCCAGGCTGGAGTGGTTCTGAGTCCCTGGTAGAACTAGAACTCCTTTTGCTGGAGCTGCCCAGCTCGCTATGGAGACCCCAGAGAGCTCCAGTTTAACCAAAAGGGCAGTGAGTGAGTGTGAAGAGGAGGAGGAGGAAGACTCCTTGTGCCATCCCAACCCTGGGGTGCTATTTTTGTGGGAGCAGGGATGCTCCTGCACAGCACCGGTGTCTGAATCCGCACAGCCATGCCCTGGGGCTCTCCATGCCTCAGTTTCCCCAGCTGCTGTTGCTCTGCCCTGGGCACCCCAGCCCTGAATCCCACCACCCCGAGGGCTTTTGGGGACACTCTCTCCTTTCTCTCAGGATCCTGGCTATGGCCTGGTTTATATTACAGACAGAGCTCCTTGGGGACCTCTCCTGTACATTCCACCAGGATCCCTTAAACACTTTACCCTTACACACCCCATAATGAGGTTTGCCCGCAGGGTGATGCCCGTTTACGCCGCGCTGTTACTCCTGTGTTGTTTTCTCACCGTCCCCTTCATCTGTTTTCTATTACCACAACATGGGTTTAGAATTAGTTTTCCCAATGTGTTTAAGCATCTCTCTAAAACTGGCTCTGCTGCAGCCAGGTTCCCCTCCTGAGCTGCCTGAGAACGTCACAGGTTGCTTCACTTGGGTTTGGGGTGGCATTTTGGGAGGGCAGGATTCAGCCAGGGTTGGCTTTGGGGTTTGATGTGCCGCCGTCGTGCTTGCTCTCTTCCATGGGCAGCATCCTGTCTGCCTCCTGGAGTCACAGGAGAAACAGCACAAATACCTCTGGGCCTTGGCAGTTTTGGGGGTTTTCCCCCAAATTTTGGCCCACTTCCTTGCCAAATCGCATCCTGCGTCCTCGTGTGGTCTTTGAGGTGTCGTAGGGGGCTTTGAAGTGCTCGGCGTTACCCTGATCCTGCAGGGTTTTCCAGCTGGGAGGATGCTCAGGAGGTCCCCAGCCCTTCCCTGCCCTCGTTTAGAGCCCAGGTGTTGCTTTTTGAGGGGGGGGGTTGGTGCTGGGGGGGGGGTGGGAGGGGGGATCCGTGTGGTGGCCGGAGCCACTCCGTAACCCATTCCCATCTGTCCCTGCAGGATGGCGGAGCCTCGCTTCAACAACCCCTACTTCTGGCCGCCCCCTCCCACCATGCCCAGCCAGGTAGGACACCCCCCCCCCCCCAGCCCTGCACTGGGACAGTGGGATTTTGGGGGGAGGAAGGGAGGACAGATGGACGTGAGGGATCTCCAGATCCACTTTCCTGCCTTCTTTTCCAGCTGGACAACCTGGTCCTGATCAACAAAATCAAGGAGCAGTTGATGGCGGAGAAGATCCGCCCCCCTCACCTGCCGCCCACCTCGGTGGCCTCGCAGCAGCCGCTCCTGGTGCCGCCCTCGCCCGCCGAAAGCAGCCAATCCATCATGTCCCTCCCCAAACTCCAGCAGGTCCCAGGCCTCCACCCTCAGGCCGTCCCCCAGCCCGACGTGGCCCTGCACGCCCGGCCGGCCACCAGCACCGTCACAGGTACCGCCACACGCCTTTTGGGGTGGATTCCTCCAAATTTGGGACCCTCCTATGAGAGAAAAGGGGAGGGGGAACCCTTTAAAATTAACACTGCCCCCCCCACCTCTTTTCACCCGCCAGGGTTGGGGCTGGCGTCCCGCGCGCCGGCGGTCAGCACTTCCGAATCCAGCACGGGGACGGGGACCACCACCCCATCGACTCCCACCTCCACCAGCCAGAGCCGCCTCATCGCCTCCTCGCCCACCCTAATCTCAGGAATCACCAGCCCCCCCCTCCTCGACTCCATAAAGACAATCCAGGGCCACGGTTTGCTGGGGGCACCCAAAGCGGAACGAGGCCGTAAGAAGATCAAGGCGGAAAACCCCTCGGGACCGCCGGTCCTGGTGGTGCCCTATCCCATCCTGGCCTCTGGGGAGACCGCCAAAGAAGGGAAGACCTACAGGTAGGCACCCACCCAGCCTCTCGGGGGGCCAGGAGGATGGTGGGGTGCCCTCTCCCTGCCCCCAGCCCCGGTCCCTGTGGGATTCTCCGCCCCGTTCCAGGTGTAAGGTCTGCCCCTTGACGTTCTTCACCAAGTCGGAGATGCAGATCCACTCCAAGTCACACACAGAGGCCAAGCCCCACAAGTGCCCCCACTGCTCCAAATCCTTCGCCAACGCCTCCTACCTGGCCCAGCACCTGCGCATCCACCTGGGCGTCAAACCCTACCACTGCTCCTACTGCGAGAAGTCCTTCCGGCAGCTGTCCCATCTCCAGCAGCACACCAGGTGGGGAATGGTGGCTCCCCAGGGATGGGGAGGGCCCTGGGAGGCTGAAGGTCCCCCTCTTGCCTGAGGGGGTGGTGTAGCCTGTGCCCAGCCTCTCTTGTGTTCCTTGTCCGTGCCATCTTCTCCATCCCCACCACGCTCATCCGTCCCTGCCATGCATCTTATCCCCACCTCTTTCTTCATCCCTACCATGCTCATCCATCCCCACCGTCTTCTCCATCCTCATCATGCTCATTATCTCCACCACCTTTGTTGTCCCCACCACGCCCATCATCTCCACCACCTTCATTGTCCCCACCATGCTCATCGTCTCCGTTGTGCTTATTGTCCCCTCTACCTTCTTCATCCCTGCCGTGATCATCATTCTCACTGCCTTCAGCTTCCCCACCATTGTTTATCATCTCCATTGTCCCCACCACGCTTATCCATCTGCTCATCTTCTCCGCTGCCTTCATCATCCCCACCACACTCATCATCTCCACCTTGTCTCCACCATGCTTATCATCTCCACTGTGCTCATTATTCCCACTGCCTTCTTCATCCCTACCACCTTCATCACCACCACTCATCTATCTGCACCACGCTTATCTTCTCCACCGCCCTCATCATCCCCATGACCTTCATCCTCCCCACCTTCATCGACCCCACCATTTCCACCATTGTCATCATCCCCACCACACTCCAACACTTTCATTGTCCCAACCATACTCCACTACATTCGTTCCCACTACCTTCTTCGTCCCTGCCACACTCAGCCATCCCCACTGCCTTCAGCATCTCCAAGCACCTTTATTGTCCCCACTGCCTTCAGCATCTCCAGAACCTTCATTGTCCCCACTGCCTCCAGCATCTCCAGAACCTTCATTGTCCCCACTGCCTCCAGCATCTCCAGAACCTTCATTGTCCCCACTGCCTCCAGCATCTCCAGAACCTTCATTGTCCCCACTGCCTCCAGCATCTCCAGAACCTTCATTGTCCCCACTGCCTTCAGCATCTCCAGAACCTTCATTGTCCCCACTGCCTTCAGCATCTCCAGAACCTTCATTGTCCCCACTGCCTTCAGCATCTCCAGAACCTTCATTGTCCCCACTGCCTTCAGCATCCCTACAATGCTCATCTGTCGCCACCAAACCAATCCATCCCCACCACCTTCATCCTTCCCACCGTGCTCATCAACCCCAGCACCTTCATTGTCCCCACCATGCTCATCACCTCCATTGTGCTTGTCCCCACTGCCTTCTTCATCCCCTCCACGCTCATCCATCCCCTCCACGCTCATCCATCCCCTCCACGCTCATCCATCCCCACTGCCTTCATCAACCCCACCACATTCATGATTTCCACCATCTTTATTGTCCCCACCACGCTCATCCCCACCGCCATCATCCCCCACACTCATCTCCAGCCCTTCCCAGTCCCGTGCCAGTTCCCCCCTTGGCACTTGGCCCTGTCCCGCTCTGAGGCACCGACGCCGCTATGGTTGCCACGGTCCCGCTCCCCGCTGGAACATTCCAGATGCTGTGGGAGCAGCACTGCTTTTGGGGATGGATGGTGACACTGAGGGTGACCAGACGTGTCCGTGTCCCCCCCTCCAGAATCCACACCGGAGACAGACCCTACAAGTGCCCGCACCCCGGCTGTGAAAAGGCCTTCACGCAACTCTCCAACCTCCAGGTCGGTGCTGGGTGCCGGGAGCCGGGCCTGGAATGTGGTGGGATGTGGTGTGGTGGGACAGGGCGTGGGGTGGCATCTGCTCTGACCCTTCCCTGCCCCACGCAGTCCCACCAGCGCCAGCACAACAAGGACAAGCCCTACAAGTGCCCCAACTGCTACCGGGCGTACACGGACTCGGCCTCGCTGCAGATCCACCTCTCGGCACACGCCATCAAGCACGCCAAGGCCTACTGCTGCAGCATGTGCGGCCGCGCCTACACCTCGGTGAGATGGGCACCCCAAAGATCAACACCCACCCCCCAGGGGCACCCCTCAAACCCAGGGGCACTGGGACTCCCCCCCCCCAATCCCGATCCCAAACCTTGGGGGCACCTCCACACCCTAAAACCGGGATACCAGAGCACGCTCAAACCTCAAATCCAGGGACACTGGGACTACCCCAGATCCCAAACCCAGGGGCACCCCTAAATTCCCAAACCCCAACATTCAGGGGCAGCAGGGTGCCCCCAAACTCAAAACCGAGGGGCAATGGGGCACCCCCAGAGTGCAAAATCCAAGGTCGTCAGGGCACCCCCAGACACCAAAACCCAGGGGTACCAAGGCACCCTCAACTCTCAACATGCAGGGACAGTGGGGCACCCCCAGACTCCAAACCCGGGGTCACCGGGGCACCCTCCAACCCCAGACCTCAGGGCACTGGGGCTCTCCCAGACCCTAAAACCCCAGGGCTTTCCCGAACGTGGGGTGCAGCAGAGCACCCCTAAACTTCTGAACCTCAACACCCAGGGGCACTGTGACACCCTCAAAAGCCCAAGGCCCAACACTGGGGCACCCCCAGGTTCCAAACCCCACAACCTGGGGACACTGGGTCATCCCTAAACTCCAAGATAAGGGACACTGGGGTGACCCCAAAACCGTGAGCACTGAGGCACCTCCAAACCGGGGGCACCAGTGACCTATTGCCCCTCAACCCCAAAGCTGGGGATACTGGGGCACCCTTAAACCCCAAACCAGGGGCACCCCCAAACCCCATTCTTGGGGTCACAGGGCACCCCCAAACCCCGCTCTCCCCCTTGCAGGAGACCTATCTGATGAAGCACATGTCCAAGCACACCGTGGTGGAGCACCTGGTGAGCCAGCACTCGCCGCAGAGGACGGAGTCTCCCGGCATTCCCGTTCGGATCTCCCTCATCTAACGAGGGACGCCTTCGGCATCGCGGGGCTGGGGGGGGACACCCCAGGACCCCCCCCCCCAAACACAGAGGTGGCGGCGACCCCCCCCTCTCCCCACCGACACGCAGCCCCCCCCACCAGCGCTGGCCGTGCTGTGTCCCAGGGCCACCCAAGGTTTGGTGACATCCAAAGACGGTTTTCGGAGCACTTTTTGCATCCCAGCGGTTTGGTTTCTCTCCAAGGGGTTTTTGAGGGCCTGGAGGGGGGGGGCACAGAGAGAAGATGTTGTGTGGAGGGGTCTCTCCTCCCGACGCCCCCCCCTCTGCCTTCCCCACTCCCGTTTGGATACAAATATATATATATATTTATTGGCCAAGAAGTTGGTGCTGCTACAAACGGAAACAGGACCCAAAACCCAACCCTGGATGGAGAAAAAAAAATGGGGTTGGGGGGGCCCCAACTGCTGCCTCCCCCCCCCAACTATGGACTCCGCCGGGAGCAGCCGGACTCAGCCCCCCCCCCCCCCCCAGAGGGGGCAGATTTTGGGTTGATTTTTAAACATTTTGGGGTGTTTTAATGGGGTGGGCAAAGCTGAGTCCCTCCAGAGCCGGATCCACCCTCTCTTTTATTCCCAAACACCCCAAAATTCCAGTTGGGAGTTGAGGGGAGGCGGGGGGGGGGGGGGGTCAGGAATGGCTTTGCCTTGTGCCCACCTGTACATAAACCCCTGGCTGCAGCGGGGGCCGCGTTGGCGGAGCTGCCGCCCCCTCCCCATTCCGGTTCCGTTGGATATTAACTCTCTTATTTTTTTATACACTTTTTAAGCCTTAACTCATCGTTTCTTTGGGGTTTATTATTTTTTTTTCGCCAGGGTGTTTTATTTACCTCCTGTTTATTAATTTTTAACCCTTCCCCAGCCTGTTATTTTTTTATTCCCCCCCCCTCTTTCCCCTCCCCTTTATCCCCTCGGTGTTGTACGATAACTCGATAGTGTAATCTTTTCTGTCCGCATGTTAATACCGTGTAAATACGCCTCTTCTACACCTAAAACCCCCTCCTTTTGGGGCTTTTTTTACCCCCCCGTGGTGAATCCCGGGCCACATCCCTAGAGTTAGGTCGGAGCTTGGTAAAAAAGGAGGAAAAACGGTTTAAAACAAAAAAAAAAAGCCAAAAAGCAAAGAAAATGATAAAAAAAATAGCCCTCCCCCCCCCTCGCTGTCTTGCATTGTGGTCACGGGGAGGGGGGGACCGTGGCCATGCTGAGGGGGGGGTGGGAAAGGAGCGAAGCCCCCCAACGCGGCGCCCGTTTCCAAAAAGAAAGAGAGAGAAGAATAAAACAACAATGATAAAAAATAATAATAATAATAAAAAAATCACAGGTTTTGGTGTTTGTTTGTGGTGGAAAAGCAAAAAGTTGAGGCTGGAAGTGAAGGGGTCCCGTGGGGACTTCCTGCCTGGGTGGTCCCCAATAGGAGGGGTAACAGAATGGGGGGGACACGAC
The DNA here is from genome assembly GCA_033558185.1 of Dromococcyx pavoninus. Classification (NCBI taxonomy): domain Eukaryota; kingdom Metazoa; phylum Chordata; class Aves; order Cuculiformes; family Neomorphidae; genus Dromococcyx; species Dromococcyx pavoninus. The sequence goes on along the minus strand of JAUMJL010001572.1, from coordinate 9,236 downwards.
CGGCCCTGGTGCCACCAGCTCTGGGGGTCACCAACCCTGGGGTCACCACGCCAGGGCCAACAGCCCTGGAGGCACCGCACTGGGGCCACCAGCTCCAGGGCCACTGCGGTGGGACCAGCAGCCCAGGGGGCCACCAGCCCTGGGGTTACTGCACCAGGGCCACCAGCTCCAGGGGACACCACACTGGGGCCACCAACCTTGGGGTCCCTGTGTCACTGGGGCCACCAGCCCTGGGGGCACCACACTGGGGTTACTGGACCAGGGATACCAGCCCTGGGGGCACCACACTGGGGCCACCAGCTCCAGGGCCACTGCGGTGGGACCAGCAACCCAGGGGGCCACCAGCTCCAGGGGACACCACACTGGGGCCACCAACCTTGGTGTCCCTGTGTCAGGGCCACCAGCCCTGGGGGCACCACACTGGGGTTACTGGACCAGGGATACCAGCCCTGGGGGCACCACACTGGGGCCACCAGCCCTGGGGTTACTGGACCAGGGATACCAGCCCTGGGGGCACCACGCTAGGGCCACCAGCTCCAGGGACACTGTGGTGGGGCCACTAGTCCAGAGGACACCTCACCAGGGCCACCACACCACAGGCATCAGTGTTGGGAGTGCTGTGCCAGGGCCACCAACCCTGGGGGAACCAGCTTTGGGCCACCACTTCCAGGGTCACCAGCCCTAGGGACACCGTGCTGGGGCCACCAGCTCTGGGGACCTGTCACGAGCTCCAGGGCCACCTCACCAACAACATGGTCACCAGCCCTGGGGATAGGACACCTCACCAGGGCCACCACCTCCAGGGGCACCTCACCACCATGGGAACCAGCTCCAAGGACGTGGCACCACCTCCAGGGACCCCCTCACCACGGCCACCATCACCACAGTGGATGTCCCCTCGTGTCCCCTCCCCATCTCACAACGTGGGGGCACCTCTGGGTGACAGAGGCTGGTGGGAGTGGGGGGGGCACTGGGAAGGTGACACTGTCCCTGTCTCCACCCCTTGGAGTGTCCCCCCACCCTCAGTGGTCCTTGGGGACCTGGGAAGGAATGGGGGGGAGGGCAGGAAAGCGGGGAGGGGGGGGGGTCAAGGATTTTTCTTTTTCAGTGTTTATTAAAAACAAAAAATAACAGGAAAGGGAGGGGGATTTGTGAGTTTTTTTCCATTTTTTTCTTTTCTTTTCTTAAAAAGACCGTGGTGGCCGGGGGGGGGGTGTTGGGGGGGGTCCTTACCTGCTGGGGAGGGGGGCCCTGACCCCATCTTCCCACCCCCAAAACAGCCCCAGTGTGAGATGTGTGCGTGGGGGGGTGACTCCTCCTCTGCCCCCACCAAGGGCACCCCAAGATGTGCCCCCCCCCCCCCCTCTAGGGGCCAGCACCCCCCTAAAGTCTGGTAGCCCAAATCCCAGCTTTGAGGTGTGGGTGGGGACAGGGGAGCTGGGGGTGGGTGGGGTGACTCTTCCTCTTGCCCACCCCCCCCCCCCCAGGGCACCCCAAGATGTGCCCCCTCCAAGGGCTGGTAGCCCAAATCTCAGTTGGGGGGGGGGCACGGGGACTGGGGGATATGTGTGGGGTGACTCTTCTCCTTGTCCCCCTGAGCACCCTAAGATGTGTCCCCCACCAAGGGGCCAGCAATTCCCAAAAACCCCAACTTTGGAGGGAGGGATGGGGCTGGGTGTGGGGCATCATTTCCTGTTACCCCCCCTCCCCAGGCCAGTGCCCCCCCCCAGGGCTGGTAGCCCAAACTCCCACTTGGGGAGGGGCTCGGAGGGGCTTGGGGAGGTGTGTGTGTGTGTGTATGTGTGTGGGTGGCTCTTCCTCTTGTTCCCCCCCACCCCGGGCACCCCGAGATGCCCCCCTCCCAGGGGCCAACACCCCCCCCAAACCCCAACTTCCTGGGGTGGGGGTGGGGGACACATTAAGGCAATCATCCTGCTTCGCCCTGCCGTTTTGGGGAGGGAGGGGGGACACACACAGGGGGAGGACGCAGGGACCCCCCCTCCCTGCCAGAGAAGGGGGGTCCACCCCCCCCCTAATTTGGGGGGGGGGACACGCTATCGCTACGGGCTATGTACAGACCCCAGGGTGGGGGGGCACCCCGGGGCTGGGTTGTGCTCAGAAGTGGCTCCCCCTTTTCCCCCACGGTCGGGGAGGGGGGTTGGGGGTGGTGAGTGAGGGGGGGGATGTGTGTGTGTGGGGGGTCCCATGGGTGCTGCCTGCCCCCCCTCCCACCCCCTTGGCCCCCCCCGACCGGCTCTAGGAGTCCTTGAGCATGCTGATGCGGGCGTAGATCTTGAGGGCCGGCCCCAGTTTGATGTTCATGGTGCTCATGAGATGGTCCTCCTTGAGCAGCAGCAGCGCCTGCCCATCGATCTCCTGCGCCCGGAACTCCTCCGCGATCTCCTGGCAACCTGCAGGGGACCGGTTCAACGTCAGCAGAACCCCAGCATAAACAAAAAAAAAATGACACACAAAATTCAAGGGAGCCGTCGATGCTCTCGAGAGGGATCTGGGCAAACAGGAGAGATGGGAGATCATCAACCACGTGGGGTTGAACAAGGGTTTGGCACCTGGGAAACGGCAAACCTGGACGGACAGACAGACTGGGGAGGCTGGAGAGAGCCCTGTGGGAAAGGACCTGGGGTTCTGGTTGATGGCCAAGGTGATCGTGAGCCAACAGTGAGCCCTGGCAGCCAAGAGGGGCAACTGTGTCCTGGGGGGGCATCCAGCAGGGCATGGCCAGGGAGAGGGAGGGATTGTCCCGCTCTGCTCTGCACTGGGGAGGCCCCACCTCCAGGATTGTGTTCAATTTGGGGCACCACAGGATAAAAACAACATCAAATGAACTGGAGAGTGTCCAGAGGAGGCCACAAAGCTGGGGAAGGGTCTGGAGGAGAAATGGTATGAGGAGAGGCTGAAGTCCCTTGGTCTGTTCAGCCTGGAGAGAGGAGACTGAGGGGGAACCTCATTGCAATCTGCACCTTCCTCACAAGAGGAGGAGGAGGAGCAGGCCCTGAGCTCTTCTCTCTGGTGACCAATGACAGGACCCAAGGGAATGGCAGGAAGATGTGCCAGGGGAGGGTTAGGGTGGACATCAGGAAGAGGTTCTTCCCCCAGAGGGTGGTGGAGCTCTGGAACAGCTCCCCAGGGAAGCAGTCACAGCCTGACAATATTCCAGCAGTGTTTGGCCAAGGCCCTCAGCCCCACGGGGTGAATGTTGGGGGTGTTCTATGGGACAGGAGTTGGACTGGATGATCCTTGTGGGTCCCTTCCAACTCAGGACAGTCTATGATCCTACATTTAAGTCCCCCCCACACTGTTCCTCACCCGGCAGCGAGCGGATGAACTCGTAGACGTCCTCCACGTTCCACTTGCTGGGCTCGCTGGGCAGGAAGCGGTGGCCGATGCTGGCCAGGTCGCGCACGTGGACATCCGGCAGCTCCATGTCGCGCAATTCCAGGTCGCGCTCGCCCTGCCGCCGGCGGGAAGTGGAGGAACTCGCCGAGATCGGGGAGAGAGGCTCCTCGTAACTCGAATTATCCGAACACCGACTGGAATCTTCTTGGCTGTGGTTGAGCTGCAACGACGCCGTCACGGAACGGGAGAGAAACCGGCGGCTGCGGGGACGGAGCAGCGCCGGCCTCAGAGCCCACCCGTGTCTGTGGCACCGGGATTTGGGGACAAATCCTGCCCATTCCCTGCCCTCACCTGCTTCTTGGTGTCTTTGCTGAGGGGGGGCAGGGTCCCCTTGCAGGTCCTGCGGCGGTTGTGGGGGGCACCTCCGGGTTTTTGGAGTTTGCTGCGATCCGGGTGGAATAAACCCACCCGCTTGGTGCAGCCCACGTTGTACCTGGGGGGGGGGGGGCAAAAAGGGGTGAGGGAGGGGGGGACAGATCCTGGGGGAAGGGAGTAAGGGAGGGAAGGTGGAAATTGCAGGAAGGGAAAGGCGAGGGGGGATCCTGGGGAGAAGGGGGTGAGGGAGCGGGGCTGGAAATTCGGGAGGGAAGGGGGTGAGGGCAGGGGGGTGGATCCTGTGGGGAGGGAAATAGGGGAGGGAGGGGATGTGGAAATTGGGGGAGGGAAGAATAGAGAGAGAGGGGCTGAAAATTGGGGAAAAGGAGTAAGGGGAGGGGGGTGGATTGTGGGAGGAGAAAAGGGGTGAGGGAGGGGGGCAGAACCTGTAGGGAGGGAAGGGAGTGAGGGAAGGGGCTGGAATTTATGGGGAGGGAAAAGAGTGAGGGAGGGAGAAAAGGTGGGGGTGGAACTCAAGGGGAGGGAAATGGGGGGGCTGGAAATTGAGGTGAGGGAAGGGTGGGGATCCTGTGGGATGGAAAGGGAGTAAGGGAGAGGAGGAAGGAACCTGGGGAGAGGGAAGGGGATGGAGGAATGGATGCTGGGGGAAAGAGGGATGAGGGGGGAGGTGGTGGAAATTTGTTGGGTGGGGGGGAAAGGGGGTGGAAATTGGGGGAAGGGAGTATGGGAGGGGTTGGATCCTGGGGGGAGTAAATGGGGTGAGGGAGTGGGACTGGAAATTGGGGGAAGGGGGTAAGGGAGGGTTGGATCCTGGAGGGAGAAAAGGGCTGAGGGGGGTGTGGACCCTGAGGGAGGGAAAGGGGTGAAGGAGGTGGAACAGATCCTGGTGGAGTGAAAGAGATGAGGGAGGGGGCCTGGAACTTAAGGGGAGGGAAGAGGGTGAAGGAGGAAGTGGGATCCTGTGGGGAGATAAAGAGGGGAGCTGGAAACTGGGGTGAGGGACAGGGGCTGGAAATTGGGAGGAAAAGCAGGTGAGGGAGGGATTGGGAATGTGGGGAGAGGGAAAGGAACGAGGGAGGACGGACGGATCCTCGGGGAAGAGAAATGGGGTGAGGGAGGGGGACTGGAACCTGGGGAGGGAAAGGGGAGAGGGGTCAGATCCTGCCTGGGGGGGGCTGAGGGGGGGTTGCTGGGGTTACCTCTTGGCACAGGCCATGGAGCAGAAGCGCTTGGAGCGCTTGAATTTGTAAGCGAAGTCGACGCGGCCGCAAAGCTCGCACTTCAGTTTGGGGGGGTTCCCCTCCTCTTTGGATTCTGGGGGGCGCGGGGGGACACCCAGAGAGAGAAACCCAACCAGCTCAGCCGCGTTGTACCCCAAAAACACCTCGTGGGGCTTTGGGTTGGGGTTTTTTTTTTGGGGGGGTGGTGTGGTCGAGGGGGATCGTTTCGGGGGGCCGGGCGCTACCTTGAATGTAGGGTTCCTCCATCTCCGAGTCGGTGGTGGTGGTGTTGTCCTGCTGTGGGAGTTTGTCCGCCAGCAGCTCCTGTGCATACTTCTTCTTCAGGTTCCCCACCAGCAACGAGGAGCGCCCCACCTGGGCCATGAAAACACCGGTGGGTGCCCCCAGCCCCCCAAAATCTAGCCCAGTCTCCCCAAAATCGAACCCCGTAGGAGTGGGAATGAATATCCGGTTGAGGGATACCACAAAACAGTCCCACCTCCCCCCAAAACAACCCCATGGGAGTGGGAGTGAGGATATGGTTGAGGGTTACCCCAAAATAAAGTCCCATCTCCCCAGAATCCAACCCTGTAGGAGGGGGAATGAAGATCTGGTTGAGGGATACTCTCCGAAATCCAGTTCCACCTCCCCAAAACCCAACCCCGCAGGAGTGGGAATGAGGATCTGGTCGAGGGTTACCCCAAAATAAAGTCCCATCTCCCCAGAATCCAACCCCTTAGGAGTGGGAATGAGGATCTGGTTGAGGGATACCCCAAACTAAAGCCTCACCTCCCCCAAAACCAACCCCATAGGAGTGGGAATGAAGATCTGATTGAGGGATACCCCAAAATCCAACACCCACCTCCCCAAAATCCAACCCCTTGGGAATGGAAATGAAGATCTGGTTGAGGGATACCACAAAACAGTCCCACCTCCCCAAAAAAACAACCCCATGCGAGTGGGAATGAGGATCTGGTTGAGGGATACTCCAAAATCCAACCCCCATCTCCCCAAAACCCAACCCTATAGGAGTGGGAATGAAGATCTGGTTGAGGGATACTCTCCGAAATCCAGTCCCACCTCCCCAAAATCCAACCCCATGGGAGTGGGAATAAGGATCTGGTTGAGGGTTACCCCAAAATAAAATCCCATCTCCCCAGAATCCAACCCCGTAGGAGTGGGAATGAGGATCTGGTTGAGAGATACCCCAAAATCCAACCCCCACCTCCCCAAAATCCAACCCCATAGGAGTGGGAATGAGAATCTCGTTGAGGCATACCCCAAAACAAAGTCCCACCTCCCAAAAAACCAACCCTGTTGGAGTGGCAATGAAGACCTGGTTGAGAGACACCTCAAAATCCAACCCCAGTCCCCCAAAATCCAGTCCCACCTCCCCAAAAACCAATGCCATAGGAGTGGGAATGAGGATCTGGTTGATGTGTAACTCCCCAAAACCCAGTCCCACCCCCTCAAAACCCAACCCCACCTCCCCAAAATCCACCACCACAAAAGGGGAAAGAGGTTCTGGTTGAAGGATATCCCCCCAAATCCAGTCCCACCCCTTCTACCTCCCCAAAATCCTCCCCCATAGGTGGAGAACAAGGGTCTGGTTGAGGGATACCCCAAAATCAAGTTCAAATCCTCCCAAATCCACCCCACCTCCCCAAAATCCAACCCAGTGAGAGTGGGAATGAGGATCTGGTTGAGGTATAGCTCTCCAAAACCCAGTCCCAACTCCCCAAAAACCCAACCCCACCTCCCACCGAAGGGGAACGAGGTCCTGGTTGAGGGATATCCCTCAAAATCCAGTTCCACCTCCCCAAAGTTCACCTCTCCTCTCCCCATCATCAACCCCCCCACAGGACTGGGAACGAGGTTCTGGCCGAGGGCCACGTTACCGGGAACGGTTCTGCCCCTTCCTGGATGACGAAGCCCTCGATGACGTGGGTGAGGATCTGGGGTTTCACGATGGCCTGGGGCGGTTTGTTGTCACCATTGTGGGGGGCAGCGCCGGCGACGGTGGAGGCAGAGGTGCCGGTGCCCGAGGTCATGCCGGGAGCACTGGCCAGGGCCGCGGGCTGAGCATGAAGGCGGTCGCCGGGCGGCTCTGCGGGCAAAAAAGGGGGGGACACATGGGGACAGATGGCACTGGGGACTCAGCGAGGATGGGCATCGGGGGAGGTGGTGAGGATGGCATCAGGGATGCAGTGAGGATGGCATTGGGGGGGACACAGGGATGGATGGCACTGGGGGACGCAGTGAGGTTGAATGGCATTGGGGGATATGGTGAGGATGGCATTGGGGGTGATACAAGGATGGATGGCACTGGGGGACACAGCGAGGATGGCACTGGGGGACACAAGGATGGATGGCATTGGGGGATGTGGTGAAGATGGCATTGGGGGACATGAGGATGGATGGCATTGGGGGACGCGGTGAGGATGGCATTGGGGGACGTGGCGAGGATGGCACTGGGGGACACAAGGATGGATGGCAATGGGGGACACAAGGATGGATGGCATCGGGGGACACAGTGAGGATGGATGGCACTGGGGAACACGAGGATGGATGGCACTGGGGGACGCAGTGAGGATGGCAATGGGGGGTACACAGGGATGGATGGCACTGTGGGACGCAGCAAGGTTGGATGGCATTGGGGGATGATACAAGGATGGATGGCACTGGGGGACACAGCGAGGATGGCACTGGGGGACATGAGGATGGATGGTATTGGGGGACGTGGTGAGGATGGCAATGGGGGTGACACAAGGATGGATAGCACTGGGGAAAACAGCAAGGATGGCATCGGGGGACACAAGGATGGATGGCATTGGGGGACGCGGTGAGGATGGCACTGGGGGACACGAGGATGGATGGCACTGGGGGATGCAGTGAGGATGGAATTGGGGACACACACAGAGGGATGGATGGCACTGGGGCACAAAGTGCAGATAACACCAAGGGACGTGGTGACGATGGCATCAGGGATGCAGTGATGATGGCATCGGGGGGACACACAGGGATGGACAGCAGCACTGGGTGACATGGGGAGGATGGCATTGGGGGATGCGGCGAGGACACCACTGGGGGGCACAGTGAGGATGGATGCATAAGGGGGACATGGTGAGGATGGCATCGGGGGGACACAGGGATGGATGGCACCAGGGGACGCGGTGAGAATGGCACTGGGGGGACATGGTGAGGATGGCATCGGGGCATTCATGGGGACAGATGGGATCAGGGGACGCATTGAGGATGGCACTGGGGGACCCAAGGGGATAGATGGCATTGGGGGGACACATGGGTACAGATGGCACCGGGGGACGCCGTTATGATGGCAGCAGGGGATACATGGGGACGAATGGCATCAGGGACGCGGTGACGATGGCACTGGGGGATGTGGTGACGCTGGCGGTGACGCCGCGGCCGGCATTACCATACAGCTGCTCAGGGACAGGAGCAGCTGCTGCCGCTCCCAGTGCCGCCCAGTAAAGCCCTGAAAGGCCCTGTAAGGGGCCCTAAGGGCACTTACAAATGCTAAGTGGGAGCCCCAAACCCCCCCACGGCACCCCAAAACACCCTGGTGAGCCCCAAAAAGGCCCAGTATGCCCCAGTACGGCCCAATCTCCCCCAGTAAGGCTGCACGACAGCCACTTCTCCCCCAATAAAACCCCAACACACCCCCAACACGGCCCTATCTCCCCCACTAAGCCCCCAATAGAGCCCAGTAAGGCCCCGATACAGCCTCATCTCTCCAAGTAAGGCCTCATCTACCCCAGTACGGCCCCAAAACGGCCCCATCTCTCCCAGTACGGCCCAGTAAAGTCCCAATAATACCCCATTTCCCGCAGTGCGGCCCAGTAAGGACTTAATCTCTCCCAGTAAGGTCCCAATACGGCCCCATCACCCGCAGTGCAGTCCGAGTACAACCCAACAAGGCCCCAACTTCCCCAGACAGGCTCCAGGACGGCCTTATCCCCCCAGTATAGCCCAGTAAGGCCCAAATACGGCTCCATCTTCCCCAGTATGCCCTTGTCTCCCCCAGTATGGCCCAGTAAGGTCCCAATAATACCCCATCTTCCCCAGTACGGCCTAGTGGCCCCGTCTGCCCCAGTAAGGCCCCAATACGGCCACATCTCCCCCAGCACGGCCTAGCAATGTCTCGTCGGCCCCTGTACGGCCCATCTCCCCCAGCAGGGCCCCGTTAGGCCCCACCACCCCTGCGGGCCCCGCTCCCCGCCCGTACCTGCGGCCGGGCCGTGT